>LQNS02001578.1:4918047-4930233 GCA_001587735.2 Parhyale hawaiensis | reverse complement strand
CTACCTTCCATCATCACCAAATTCGCCTTGCTCTTGATGGAGAATGCTCCCCAGATCATAAGGGATCCGCCACCAAAAGGTCGTTTGCTGAAAATTTTGTCCTCCTTTCTAAGATCATGCCAGTAATATTGAGAACCGTCAGGTCCGTCTAGGGGAAACTTTTTTTTCGGAAAAAATAACATTAGACCAATTTTCATGGTTCCATTGCACTTTTTCTCGAACCCATTCTTCGCGTTTTGCCTTGTGTGCTTTTTGAGTGCTGGTGCAGTTTTTCTCTTCTTATAACTGATGTTCTTAGATGAACCCAGCATTTGTCTCACTCGTCTCGGTGTAACATTTAATTGCAGGAATGTTTGCAGTCTTTTTGACCCCTCTCTTGTCCGAGACGCCTCACGGAGAAGTCGGCGGCGGGCTGTAGGGCTGAATGATGTTGCACTTTGATGAAGATCGATAAGTGAGAATTAGGCCTGGTTGCAGAAGATAACCACGGTTGGAATTCTTATCCTTTTCACTGAATCTACTTCTTACTCAGCAAACGCAGAAATCGAAACATGAGGATATTTCCAGCTTCTCTTAGCTCCGCCTCGAAGTCTGATTTTTACTATTATCTCCAGACATCGAAACTTATTTGCTCCCAGTTCACGAAGTGCAAACTGAGTAAATGATTAAGGAAGAACATGAGAAATACATTTAAGGAACAGTAATGAAGAGATAATTGTTGCCAGCTTACTTTCTCCTTTTGACGAAGCAGCACAAAAATTTCGATCTACTGAAGTTTTGTCATGGGTGTGTGTATACTGTACATTATACGCGGCGCGAACTTAGTTGAACTTAGTGAAGCTTTACTGCTTGCCAATCTAAACTGATTTTTTGTACATCATTTAAGCAAGAATGAAGTGTGCTACTCCGTTGAAGTGAAACAAAGAGCACTGATCCCCAATATATATTAAAACACAGTTGTTGGTCGCTTGCTCCAATGTTGGTGCGTCTCTCCGTCACGCTGTTGAAGATTTAGATAGGAGAAAATTCATCCACTGAAAAGCAAGTTAAGATACCATACAATTTAATTCCTAGGAGTAACAATGACAAAAAATAATTTCGGAAATACAGTAGCTATATGGTCAAAAGTGAAAATGCTGCATTTTCTGAATCTCGCTTCGCTTTGCAAACTGTCTCGGTACTTTTTTCATATGACAATGATGTCTCTTCTTCTGAGCATGGTATATGAAAGGCGGTAGCTTTAACAGAGTTTTAGATCCTGTCGGGCATCAGCTATATTATCGCATAGCCTATCCTTTAGATAAATTTCTTCGTAGCAGTTAGAGAGGCTCAGTCTGGCTCCTCAGTCTTGAAGTTTTCGTTCCCTTCGTGCACATTCCATTCCGCTTATGCTTTTTTTAGCTGAATCATATCGTTGTAGTTGACTCTTCACGCAGAGCAGACGCCTATTTATATTGGATTTACATCGTAGCCAAATTTCGATGCTTCAGGTTCAACAATCAGTTGGTATCCAAGTTACGGTATGCCCTGGGCATTTCCGGTGAATTCTTTTGACTGAACTATATTTTCTTAGTGCAGCTCAACGTTTGACCAATTCCAAGCTGATATTTGCCGGCCTTATCTTGCAGAGGGATACTTTGCTCTCGTAATACTCATGGATGTAGAACTTGTGCTTCATTAATGGAAGATCAGGCCGGCAGGGATGAGACCTATTTTACAACAAAACTTATACTGGGAACCGGAACAAAATTATTGCCATAATATTTTACGGCTGGGCCCGCCCTCTAGTCTCTTATAACACATCGAATTGGCGGCTGTAGTGTATCTTTCAGAAGCATATTAGTAGCGCCAGCATGATCAGTGAAGAAGGGTAGTCTCAAATTTCTCGCTGTCATGTCTGATAGCGCGAGCACTCTGGTATACCAATATCTTCCCTAAATTTGAAAGACGTTTTACTTAACCTGAGAGCTCAATTGATATGAAATCGGTACTTCCTCTCCTCTAACTGTATGTGGGCAGTGATATGCGGAAATTGCTTTTTTGCAATCCCGTGTATAATGTTACAAGTTAATTTCATTCTACACAGTTTGGGGATTTTTCCAAGTGAAAATTAATTTCACATCAATGAAAATCAGTTTTACACGAATGAAAATAAATTTTACACAAATGACAAACCCGTTCCACACAAAAGAAAATCAGTTTCGCACAATTAAGATCACATGTAAATAATAAAACGATCGGACTGTCAGCATATTAGAAAACTAGATTTGTACAAGAGAAATGTCAATTTTATATAAATGAAAAGTGAATTTCTAACGAGTGAAGCCGCAATTTCTTTCAAATCTCTCAGAAATGAAAATTCAGTTGCCAATGATGGAATATCAATTGATAAAAAAAAAAGATTCTGCCTCTTACAAATAGAGTAGCAATTATTGATGAATAAGAAATACGTTTCATATTCCGAAAATAATTTTCTTTCTGCAATAAGAAGTATGTTTATGTGCACAACTGGCAATAGTTTTTCTTACCAAAGTAATTCCATCCGATGAAAATAATTTCACACGGTACACATGAAGAATTCCTTTCTCTTATTTATCAATATTATTTTTAATATATTGAATACTATTAGTCTCCGTCTCTACAAGGCAATTTAAGCGAAAATAAACAAATGACATGCTGCATGTCGATAGAAAAGTCGAACCCATGCACGTAGGTTTTTCTATACACAATTCGAGCGCACATAATTCCGTCTCCTGCTCGCGTTGTAAGAGACGATTAACGCAAGGTCGACTTCAAGCAACAAAACTTGCATAACTTCCTCATGCCCACAGGCCGATTTTTTTGCCAGCGTGTGAACCACTTAATTGAGTGAGTTGTGGGAACCCTCATCTGAGGAAATGCTCACCGAAGGCGGATGAGCTTTACAGAGCCAAGGGCACGCAGAGAGGAGACGGCCTGAGTGCTTCCACAGCCCTATGCCCGGTATTCCACAGTCAGCCCCTCTCCCAATCTCTCGACGGCTCCATTGAGAGTCTTCAATTTTTCATTCCTTTATTTAGTAATAACAGAGTGCTGTGAGCGGAGGGCCTTTGGTGGTTGTTGGAGGTACTAACGAGTTAATCTTGACTCTTCCGAAATTGTCCGGGAAACCTGGGGGTGTCTGGGTCGTGCTCGGCGCATCAGTTCTGCCGAGTCGACCGTTAGTTACTCTTGCCTCAGCCTCTCACACATTCATGGAATTTGTATTACTTGTTTTCTCTTCATCAATTTTTTCTTTTGGTTCTCTTGTTTCTCCTTCTTCTGTGCAGAGACGTTGAAAGTAACTTCGAATCGTCTCCAGCTCGGAGGTGTCGTGCGAACCTCACGCACCTTGGCTGTTGAGGTGCTGTAATGCGAGGAGACGCTGGCATTAAGCAAAAGGCACGACACAGGCATTGCCCTGGGAGGATTCCAGTTCCCTCTTCGCAGACCACTTCAATCTGAATCCAGATTTCGGGAAATGACCCGTTATATCAGGGATGGCTTATGTGCTTAACGACAGACAGCGTATGGATGCACTTTTTATGGGTCAGTGCTTGTTATGGCTCAAGGCCGTTTGGATATTTACGAGGCCAGTTCAGTTTGACTTGCGGGTGCCTCCATCAACCTCCCATAGCTCCGCTGCTCACTAGGGATTTGCACAAAAATCAAAGCATGAAAAAGCTAGAGCGCCTTGTGGCGTACGACCATCACCCGCGGTGCTAGCAAATTTCATCGTCTTCATTTTGTATGGCCAGTTAATCCTTGTTTTTTTGGCACGGGTCACATCGAAAGTAACCCACCAGGCTCCCTGCAAAAAATTATGAGCATTGCTCAATTCCTTCGACTACTTATTGGACAAATATACCTACTTAATTTTTGAAGGAAGTATTATCACCGCTTTTCACTTCGCTTGCGGCTGATAATATAGCTCTTATTTGTGCCTTCAGGAGATTGGAAGAGGTGCTGACTGTAGAATGTAACATTGGTCACACGGGTATGACAAAATCCTGGTGTTCTCTCTAGCTACCGTTGGCTCTGTAGAGCTCCTTAGCCTTCCATAAACATTTTCTTACATCAGGGTTGCCACAACTCCAATATTAAAGTGGGATAAATACTCCCAAAACAAGCGGTCCGTGGCCAACGAAAAGGTATTCAAGCTTATAATTGCTTGGAGTCGACCCTCGTACGACACGAGTACGAGACGGGGTTATGTTCCCATGAGTATTGATCATGTGAGGGGACAGTTCCGTGAAAGGGTTCTACTTTTTTATCGACATACTACTTGCCCCTAGTTTCTTTCACAGTTAAATTGCCTCTGCTGAAGAGATGGAGGCGAAAACTGTTCAATATAATATTAGTAAGAAAACGAAATCGATTTTTCATTCGTTTCATTTGTGAAAGCATTTTCGTATAATAGAATTACCACGATAAGAAAAATTTTTGCCAATCTTGCTGAGTATACTTTTAATTCAAAGAAAATTTATTTTTCGATATGTGAAACTTTCTTTTTCCATTCGTGAAAAAATAACTTCTTTTTTAAGTAGCGGAATAATATTTTTGAAATTAATATTCCATACACTGAAATGTAAATTTCATTTCTGAAAGATTGATAGATGTACACCTGTGAGAAAAAGATTCTTTATCCGTTAGAAGTTCATTCTTTATTTGCATAAAAAATGACGTTTCTCTGATACGAATCTAATATTCTGGGAGTTCCATCGTTTTCTGATTTACTGTGACTTCTCATTTATGTGAATTTCATTATTTATATGTGCGAGATGGATTTTGTTGTGTGTGAATTTGATATTAATTTGTGCGACATTGATTTTTTCATTTGTGTGAAATTAATTTTCATTTGTGTGATATTGGTTTTCAATTTGTGCGAAATTTATTTTCATTTGGAATGAAAATTCTCATACCGTGTTGACAAAAATTAACCTGTAACTTTGTACACGGTTATTCAGGCCGGTAATTTGTAAAGTTCACTGCCCTTATGTAGCTACGGAAAAGAAATAACTTTTTCATACTAATTGAGCTCTCAGGTTAACTAGGAAATTTTTTGGATTGAGGGAAAATTTTGAGGTATGACATTGCTGAAAGTTGTATTTCCGCACATACATATTACTCATTTTGTGTGTAACGCATTGCAGAAAATTCAGGCCTAAGTCAGGTGCGTCCCGTGGTTTGAATGTCATTGCAGTATAAATGTATTTATAGCAGAATGATGCTTGCTTTAGTCGAGATGATTTCTATCCCGAAAAAATTGAACTACAATCGTCTAAAGTTGATTTTTGGCTGTTAGAAAATTGTTAAATGTGTGTGTAAAATTGATTTTTCAGTTGTGTGCAACCAATTTTCTATTTGTGTAAAATTAAATCTCCATTTATATAAAATTGAATTTCGCTTGAGTGAAATTGGTTTTCGACTTAGCAATCGACTTGAAAATGGTATATATTACAAAAACAACGAAGTTTGCCAGACCCCCATCGGTTGTACACCTCATCCACTACTTGATAATAATATACAGGCTGTTGATTGCTTACTTGGTTGATTCTTTCCATCCCGATATCAGCGATTGGACCCGAAGAGCTCCGCGTCCGTGCTGTGAGTCTGTCTCGCCGATGGGCGTCGTCTTCTCATCTCAGCGATGACTACGGCTTGCCAAATGGGACTCAACTCTTCAATCTTGTGGCCTTCCCCTCCCTGCCCTTCCTCCCTCTATCTTACCCTCCTTCGTCTTTTTTTTCTTCCTGGGGAGGGTCGGATGGGCTCATCCGGCCCTCCCCTTCCTTCTTATCTTTTGCTTCAGAGCACTGGGGGCGGGGAGCGCCTTCTGTGGTTACTTTTGTTGAGGGCCAAGATTCATCCTCACCTGGCTCCCATGCTTTCCCTATTGCTTCGTCTCCTCTATCGCCCGAGACGTCCCAACCTCTGTGGGGAGGGTTATCCAGCTAAATTGTAACAGCGTTCAATACTGCCAAGCGGAGATAGTCTTTCCTCACATGCGAGCGGATTTCAGTCGCTTGTGTACAGATGACGTTATCCACTCGCTCTAACTTCCGCAACTTCGACCAGGCTTGGCCTGGGTGGGGACTTAGTTATCCTCGATTAACACTCCATGTCCTACACCTCTCTGGACACCAGTGACCAGTGACCTGCTCCCGGACGACGCTGTATTGGAGATTCAAGGAGTAAAGGTTGCCTCCTCCAACAGTTTTCTATACATCTACAACCTTAACCTACCGCATCCTCCCGTACCCCACTGACTTCTCCCCAGACTTTTCTCTTCTTTTAATCTCTCTCCAGACCTCCGATGTGCAAGTCTGTGGGGATTTTATCGAACACCTACCCACTTGCTCCGTGTCTGACAATATGCACTCCACCAGTTGAGGCGAGGTGCATCATGTGGCCATTTGTTTTAACTTGCTAGTTGTCCTTAATTGCGAGTCCTCTACTCGCCTTCCTACCTACGGCTGCCCTTCCCCACGAGACATATCCCTTGCGAGTACTATCGGGTATTCGATTTTGAGAGGCACACATCTATTTCAGTACCTTCCAACCACCTCTCTACTATCTACTATCTCGCTTGACTGCACCCCCTCCACACCACCACCATTAGAAGCTCTCATTTTTACTAATTACAGAAAGGCGGGCTGGGACTCTTTCGAGCGGAGTCAGAGGCAGCGTTTGAATACCTACCCCCCCTCTGCCTCCTTCAGGGAGCCCGTCTTAGAAGAGTCCTGCAGGCGAATAAGCATCATATCCCTGCTGGAGGAGTGAAGAGCTTCGTCCCCAATCTCCCAGCAATGCCTGAGATCTGGCTCGCCTTGAGACGAGTTAAGGCCACGAACCCTGCAGACCTCTCGATTGATATCATTAGTCGGGAGATGAATCGGATCACCTCCGCCGCCGCCACGAGAACTTGGGTGGAGACCGTGGAGTGCTCAGGTCACCGCACCGATACTTCCCGTTTCTGGTCCCTTCTCAAGTCCTTCCCTGGCAAACGGGCCCGGGTGGACCCGAATCAGCTGATTAAGTTCATCGACCGCTGGTAGTCTTTAAATTTGGCAATCTCACAACAATTCTGCCGCGTTTTTACCGCTCCGGAGCCCCACGCCCTAACCCCCGGTATGCGCACACTGTGTCGTCGAATCCGCCGGCGTCATGCCCTTAGACAAATCTTATACCCCAGTCACCGCCAAAGGTGTACAGAGGAAGCTGGTTCGGGGCTACAAGTTCCGCAGTCACCGGCCCTGCCGGCCTCACCATTCTTTAGCTGCGTAACCTTGGATCCTGGTGACTGGATTTCTTGTGCCAAATCTGCGATTTATCTTTACTGGAGGCCTGTGGCCCATCCATCTGATCCCTGGCCGTCATGGTAATACTGCCCAAACTCTACAAACCCATAGACTAGGGCGGATCTTACCGCCACTTCTCAACTCTGCCCGGGGCTAAGCCGTTTGAAAGGCTCCTTCTTCCGTAACTAACTGCTGCTCTGCCTACAGCAAGCCATCAACAAGGTTTCAAGTCCGGCAGATCTACGATTTCAGCGCTTCTGCCTATGGTACAGGCTGTTGCAGTGAGCTTCAACAATGAGAAGCCCACCTTGCGGGCTGTTGCACTGGCTGTGGATTTTTCCAACGCCACGGTCAATCACAATAAACTTCTCGAGTTAATCCAAACTTCCATGCTAAATCGTAGTACGTTAGTTGGCCTCCTGCCTGAGAGGTAGAGCGGCCTGTTGCCGTTTCGGGTCGGTCACTTCACCCTTCCGCCTTGTGGCGTTCCCAAGGCTCTGTCATCTCCCTCTCCTCTGTCCTGCTCTTTAGCCCCTTCGCGTCCTCCTTCCCCTTGTCTACTCATCTTATCACTCCCTATGCCGAAGACTTGACTGTCGCGGAGCAGGATATGGAGGTGGCTGATGCGGCAAAGAGACTCTCGTCGCGAGCGGCTGAGATCGCCGCCTGGGCCGCCGAGAACGACCTATCGCTTTCAATGCCAAAAACCAATCCGACGTTGTTCACCCCGGACACTCACTTCGTCTGGGCGTTCATTCTGACTTCCAACTAAACTTCTCTAAGGAAGTCATGGGAACTCATAATCGTACATCCTCTGGACTTCGCATCCTCAAAGCGCTATCTGGCACTAGCTGGGGCCAACAGAAAGAAACTCTGGTTTTAATACATAGGGCCTTGAACCGGTTAGTCATCTCTTATGCGGCCCTAGTGTGGTTCCCCAGTCTCACTCCGTTATATTAATAAGCTGCAAGTAGTCCGAAATGCCGTTTTGCAAGTAGCTACGGGCTCACACCGCATGGCGTCCCACAGTCATCTCCAGCACTAGTCAAGCATGCTCTTGTTCGGTGAGTCGCTCAATCTCCTAAGCAGGCAGTATTTACTGCAGGATCTTGTTCTCGGCGACCCGTAGCATGACACGGTCACCCAGCGGCCGTCGTGACTAGAATATACTCTGGCTTCAAAATGTCTGCCTGTGGTGTCGCACTTGCTGACTGCAGGCGTCATCCCGGCCTCCACTCTCAAGGCGGCTTTGGCTTCTGTCCACAGGGAGGTAGTGGCCTCCTCCATTACTCGACTGGAGGACAACAAATTACTCGGCATCCGTCCCCCCGCTATCTTCTCGTCCGAGTCAATATTACCCCGAGCCTTTCGTTCAGCGTTACCGCAGTTGAGGTCAGGCTACTGCATGGCCCTGGACTGAAACAAGTACAGGATTGGGCTTGCGGCCTCTTCGCAGTTCCTACTCTGTCGTGCAGGAGAGCAAACTGTCTCGCATCTTTCTGTGTGCGTCGCGTTTCCGATGTCCCTATCTCCTGTGCATCTCGGGAATGACCCCACGCCGTCTCTGTCTTTCTTTCTCCGCACCTTTCCTTTGCCTATCTCCCTCCAATTCCCAGTCACCCTCCGGAGTAGTCTCCGGATGAAGTTCGCAGTTAGGTGCTACCACAACAACAATCTCAACCACTAGTTGGGGAAAAAATCAACAGCTGAACGCTGAGGGGAAGATATATATGGTAGCAAATTCTAGCTTCAAATTAACAGTAAATAAGTTCCTTGAATGAGCTGGAGATGCAGTTAGGTACATCTTGACTTCTTTCGCTTGAAAGTGGGAGATGAAAGATTTAACATCTGTAAATCGCTTTTTCCTCCTGATACATTACAAACAACTCATGAGCAGTACATTGTTTTTTATATCAAATGTATTACTTATTCAAACGCCATTTGCTTCGTTTTTCTCTATTCGCCTTCGTTTTCTTCGATTAATATGCCTTCACTGGATGTGGTGCTGCCCACGCACAGTAAACTTCAACATTGAACAGCAGAATTTCACTACTTTACTGAACTCAACGAAAATATGAAACTTTAGATATAGGATACTACTATGATAAAATTTCAGTTACTCCTAAAGTTAACTTTCTTGGATCATTGTTAAGAAACAATGGATCATTGTTAAGAAACCAAAAGGAATAAGTTCAACGTGCATATTGGTTGAAGTGATTTTTAAAGGCTGGACACCCTAGTGTTACAAACAAGATAGCAGTACTCTAAGGAGGCACAGCGATGAAATACCCCTCGATCATAATGTAAGCCAAGACTATAGCACGTATTCAGTAATGCATGCCCTCCTGCAAGCATATGTGGCAATCGCGGTCGCTCCAACCATCAATTAAATTATTTGTTTAAGTCCTCTGAAGTTGCTAACTGCATTGCACAGCCTAGACTACTGATTTAGCTCGGTGCTTACTACATCAACATATACGTTTGTTCATTCCAGAGTTGAATTTCCGCTTATGTTATACCATATGCAGAAAGTACATGTTTGCGTAGTAAACCCAATGCTTATGCATCGTTTCAACGCTGCAACTTTGAACTGAATAAAAATTTTAAAAACACGTTTCCGTTGCATAATATTAAACACGGCAACGCATTCCCAAGCTGTGAACTACGCACGTAGTTACAGTGATATA
This sequence comes from Parhyale hawaiensis, assembly GCA_001587735.2. NCBI lineage: Eukaryota > Metazoa > Arthropoda > Malacostraca > Amphipoda > Hyalidae > Parhyale > Parhyale hawaiensis. The sequence goes on along the minus strand of LQNS02001578.1, from coordinate 4,920,227 downwards.
TCTGCATACACACACCAACGTGCAAATTTAGAAGATTGAGAACAGAACGTCTTATTTCGTAATATAGTTGGAGGATAAGCAGACGGAAATACGTTTAGAATATTTCAGGATGATCATGAAAAACAAATCTAAAGAATATAAGTAGGAAGTAATTACTGAAAACACCTTGAAACTGCATCGTTTGTAAGGAAGAGTAGATGTAGCTATAGTTCATTACAGGTACATTTAATGCATTGCGCCTTATACGGAAAATTTGTGTTCAAGTATATTATTGAAGATAGATTCGAGTGCATGAATGTGGCAACATGGTCCTCCGCTCCAAATAGTGGCATCTTTTACCATCACCGCATATAGCTAACACATAGAGTAATATTTTTAAAAAAATGACGATTAACGTAATTTGATGTTGCATAAATTACGCCAAGGACTCTACTAAGCCTGCGCCCTGTCTTCGATGTGAACCTTGAGAAGACGAACGCTCGAACCGGCCTTAATATCGTTTTGAATTCACAAAGTGTTTCATAAACTCGAAGATGGAACAAATTTCATTGAAGATAGACTGTCTGATTTTAGACGGTCGGATTTCTCCTCTCAACGAAAGCCCGTAATCTATTACCATTCGAGAGTCTTTCTTTTCTCAATGATCATCAATCTACGTTAGTCAGTCTGATTCAGTTTCCGAAAAAGAAAGATACTCTACGTTAAGAATTCTGATCCCTTCGGCCATGAAGGAAGAACTCGCTGCGTTATGTTTGCATTAGACCCAGTCGGAAATAATGGTTGTGACTATAGTATAACAACTATGACTGTGGTCTAGATCTTTATTGATTTTTATCGAAGTATCCTCCATGTTCAACATTTATGGGGTGCATTATAGTAGAGATATGTCACAACTTCGACCATATTTCCAACTTTAATTCCCAACCATACATATCCAATTACAACTATTAAGGTTTTAGCTGCACACCATGATCTACCATAGTGAACCGTAAGAAACACCATTCACGACCAAAATCGACTGCGTCAGCAAATTATACTACTATATTCTACCTAGATAAACTTTTTCAACTGTTCACATTTTATGCACTGGATGCCTGCTTTCTTTGCTAACGATTAGCTTCTTATAGAAAACAGCTCAATTAATTCATAGGTGCATGTCAGGCCTGCAACTAAGAAGAGTCATAGTCAGAACTATGCTGGAGCAGTAGCTTAAACCAGTCTGTGCAGTTGACGCACGTTTATGAGTAACTTCTTTAAATCCCTGCCGGTATAAAGCTATACTACACAGATTAGAGGAAGTCACAAACCGATTGATAAATTTTGGCCGTACCCGTTGTCAGGGTACGTAAGGCTAAATGTAGCATGAAACTTGATATCCTTTTACATAAAGCTAATGGGAATAATTTCTTGATAAAACTTTACAGATATAAACTAATGAACAAAGACTACATGGCAATATCTGATCAAAGATTGCAAAACTGTTTAACAAGGGATACAACAAACAAATAGTGATAATGGGTAACTACGCTAATGTGGTTAAGCGTAAAAAATGGGAAACAGTAGATAAAAATAACTTCAAAGCGGTTAGCGTCCATACATCCCCTGCAATATTTTGCAATTTGACAGGAAAAAAATTGAAAATGCGAACAATTTTTGCATTATAATATGAATTTTTAGACGTTTCGCATTCAAACTTACTGTCATACAATATTATTTTGGTTGATTATGTCGGGAATTCTAGCCATATAATTATAATCCATGGCAATCCATACATATTCTTCAACCCAATTAATGGGAGGAATTCCCCTCATGATCGTACGTAGGGAAATCCGTTGAAAACCTTCCATATTATGTTATACTCGAGCAATGCTCTACCATATAATTTATAGTCTTCAAACCTCCATGTACTACCATCGACCTTCGTTTCCTAACCAAAAACAACCAATATTGCCTCCACCAATATCGACCTAAGTGTACAAAAATGTTACGGCGTAAATGAGATCTCTAGGTTGTCAACATATGTATATATAATTAATTGATTGATTGACAAGTGACATATTTATCAAATGCATAATTGATTGGTAAATGTGTATATACATTAAATATGAAATGAACTGACATGACAGGTTATACATGACGCCATAATATTTTGGGAGGCGAGCCACCCCCCACAAGGTTAT
>LQNS02001578.1:4898386-4912382 GCA_001587735.2 Parhyale hawaiensis | reverse complement strand
GTTACTTACCTTGGTGTGTACTTTTTTATTTCAGCCTGATGATGATGCTCGTGCATCGAAACGTTGCATTCTAAGATTTTAATAATGGACGTGAACCAGTTTTTATTATCCCTATCACGCAGTGAACTTGAAAATATGTAATTATCAGTATGGATAGTTCCAATTTGAGGTAATAGGAAAATTCTTTCTGGTAGCATACTGTAGTACAAAGATCGAGGCCTCATTTGTTTATTCAGAACAGTGAGGCGGCGGTCGCTCATTGGCTGAAATTGATGTCAGTCTGGCGGTCGCTGATTGGCTGATATTGGCCACCAGAGTGTTCCCTTAGAGCTGAAATAACTTCTATAGTAAGTAAACTGCGGAACAAAGCCTTGGTACAAAGACATTACAATTTAGTTTGTATCACCTGTTGGAGGTGTATGCTGCATACAGCGGAGCATACGGTATTTGGTTGAGCTGCTTCTGAACCACATTTTGAAAACTAGAATATCCAGCCGCCGTCAAAAGTGATGACAATAATTTTGTAATGAAGCTTCTTATTGTTCTTGCTTGCAGTACAGGTTTTGTTACAAAAACTATATCACATCCCTGGAGGCTTGATCTACCATTAAAGTAAAGGATATTGTGCCTTCACGAAATTTGAGTAAAATTTTCTCCCGTAGGTAAATAAATGCCTAAGTATCAGTTTTGAAATGCATTAAAGTCGAGTAGCTCCAAGAAAATATAGTTCAATGAAATGAATTCATAGAAAGTGCTTAGTGTTTAGTGTCTTCTAGATACAAGCAGTCAGGTGAACTATCAGGATTGAAACTTAGCTGCAATTTGAAGTGAAAATGTTTTGGCTTCTGCTTAGCGTTAGATTCCAACTGATACGAAAAAATCCACGAAAAAATTATGTGAAATAGCTCATGCACGACAGGATAAAAAACTCTATCAAAGATATACTGCCTCTCATCTACCACGCTCAAAAGAAGAATCATATCAGTTAGTACCGAGCTACTTTTCAAAGCGAGGCGGGATTAGAAAATTCAGTATTTTACTCCTCTGAGCATATATTCAAAATTATATTTGCCATCGTAATTCGAGGTTGATATTTTATGGTCTCTTATCTTGTTATTCAATAGATGAATTTTCTCCTAATCTTAAGAGCGTAACGGATAGAATGACCAACCAAAGGAGTAAACAAGTAAGCACCCAACCAAGAGCTGTGTATCATTACACAGTCGATTGTTTCTGGAATAAGCTCGAGTTAGTGCATTTTATGAAGCCTGCCTCTCTCAGAAAAGTTGTTAGGCACGGGTTCGGTGAAGCAATGCCACTTTCCGATTAGACTCGCCACTCAGCCAGTTCAAGGGAAAAGTTTACTTTAAACGCTCCTGCAGGGCAACTACGTAGAGAGGGTGGACTCCTCCCATTACACCCTCTTTGGTTCAGACAATTTTATAATGGTAAAGCGAAGGCGGTTATGTAAAAGAAGCAAATACAGTATAAGCTCTTTTTACGAGAGTGCGAGTAAGTGACATAAAGGCTGAAATCAAGTGACTGAAACTGGCTGTCGAGATTGTCATGCATGGCATGGCCTCTAAAAACCATCAAAATCGGCTTGGATTTTTCCGAGAAATACTCGTAGTTGGAAGAACATTGAGTGAATTCTCGAAACTCTGGCCGGTGCGTAGCGTGGTTACTTTCCGAGACCGTATCACGGATACCATACTCGGGCCTAGCTAATCTTGCAAGCGAGAGAATTATTAGATGAACCTGCAAGCAGAATCCCAATTCAGATTTTACGTCAGAGGAAATAGCACTACGTGCCGCCGGGTTTATTGCTCTCTAGCTGGCTCTGTGACGACATCAAAGCCAGAACTCGGTAAAAATTTATTACCTCCTTCAAGAAAGTTATGTTTTCGCCGGGTTTGTCGGTATGTCACCAAGATAACTCGAAAAAGTTATTGACGGATTTTGACGAAATTTACAGGGATTGTCAAGTATGTTATGAGGAACAGATGAATAACTTTTGGTGGAGATCCGTTCATCCGTTTGTTTGTCATATTTTTTCTAATGCATTGATATAAAAAGTAATGAACACATTTTACGAAATTTACACGACTGCTTCAGTATATCACGGATCTTTATGAAAGTTACAGGAGTTGTTAGTAATGCTGAATGACATAAATTTTTAAATTTTGGAGATGATCGGTTGATCTGTGTGTGACTTTGACTAATAGGTGGTGGATTGTTTGTTGGCAGCATAACTAAAAAAATTATGAACGGATCTTGAAGATAATTACTGAAACTGTTAATATTGTTCAAAGGCACACATTGTTAGATTTTAGTGTTGATACAAAGAAAATCATGGTCTCAGAACCAATTAGCATTTTTCGTAACCTCTGAATTGCTTGGCAGAAGTATGCACTGTCAGAGTGCTCTTGTTTTATGTTTGACTGGTATAAAGAGCTTCCCATTACTCCTGCTACATTGCCTCTATAGGCACAACTGTTATTGATGTAATGGTAAACCAAACATACATTGTATGAGGGACATTTTACGGCTAAACCTGTACCGCAAGCTATAACAATGAAAAGCTTCATTATTGTTGTCTACTCTAGCGGAATATACTGTATAAAGGTACAATGAAATACATAAATATGAATATAATATTTGTGTTTAGCATGTTGTTTTGATTGGTAATACAAAATTTGTTGGTAGATTGCCTCTTTGTTTTGCGGCTCTCAGGTTTAGCTCGCATACAGAGACACAGGTGGCCGACTGCTCGAGGACCGTGCGCGGCACAAACTCGCACTGCATTACATAGGAATATACTGCTCATAGCAGAACTATGAAGAACAGCGAACGCATGGGTGTTTTGCAGAGATAATAATTAATATTTGCAGCCAGCAAGCGCTCGCCTTTATACTTACCTACTACAATTTCACTACAGAATCAAGTATGACTTCTAGACTAATCGAGAGCTTAATGTACTTACGGTATATTATTAAAAGAAGCAGAAACATGAGGTAAGACAGAATACATTGCTAACTTATTCATATCTCTAAATTCCCAAAAATGCTATTCCCTCGAACTATTTTTATCCCCACGAACAAAGTGAGAGAGGTTGATATTGATTTCGTTGAAGATTTAAGTAAACAAGCTTATAACTTTAGCCATCAAGGATCAGCCAACCAAAATCCTACTGTCGATCATCGGTGAATATTCTCCCGGATACATCTACGGGACCGTAAAAATACACAAGCAAGATAACCCACTAAAGACCTATCATATCTCAAATTACAACACCGACTTATGACACTGCTAAGGAACTAAGTGAGTTTATCATGCCCTATCTACTCGGCCAATATGTTATCAACTCAACCGATGATTTTTTACAAATCATCAGAGCAACTCAACCAGCAGGTATAATCGCATCGCTCGACGTGGAGTCTCTCTTCGCTAACTTTCCAGTCAATGGAACCATCGACATCATCTGTAACAACGTTTACTCGCACGATACCTTGCCTCCGCCACTCATCAAGAGAGATACCCTCAAGAAACTGCTAGTCGCCTGCACAACTAAGTCACCTTTCACCCGCATAGATGGTACGTTCTATCAACAGATAGATGGCGTTGCCATGGGCTCACCTCTTGGAGTCACATTCGCAAACTACCATATGTGCTACACTAAAAATAGAGTCTTCGACGAAAATCAAAACAACAAGCCGAGAATATATTGCCGCTACGTAGATGACTGTTTTATCGTCACCGACAGTGTTGAACAGCTACTCGAGCTCAAGAGATCCTTCCAAACCACATCAGTCCTCAATTTTACTCATGAATTGAACATTAAGAGCAAAATCACCTTTTTAAACCTTACCATAGATGGCAGCTCGGACAAATACATCACCTCTGGGTACAAAAAACCAACCAGTGCAGGAATCTACCTAAATGCCAACAGTGAATGTCCCCAAAGATATAAGGATGGAACAGTTAAGGCCCTCATCCACCGCTACTATAAAATGCATCTACCTGGCCGAATTTTCACACTGAAACAGTGTTTAATCAACAACGGGTACTCCAATCAACAGTTTACTCAGCCCTGCAAAAATACTTGGACAACGTCAACAGTACCACGAATGCACCCAAAAACGGAGGAGCAACGCACACTATCTTCTACGAAAACCAAATGTCAGCAGCCTACAAGACCGACGAACGAGTGTTTAAGCAAATCATTAAAAATAATACAGAATGTACCAACAGAAACGACCGGCTACGAATATTGATATATTATGAGAGCCCCCAATATCACTCAGCTTGTTTTCATAAACAACAATACTATTGCCCGCCTTTGAAGCAGACCAATTTCATTTACGAGTACAAGTGTAAACTTGGGGACTGTGAGCCCTAAGACATGACTACAACCACTCTATCAAGACGCCTTACTTTACATCTCAGTTCGGGTGGACCAAAGAACCACACGCAGCAGCAGCACAATATAACCCTAACCAGAGATATGCTCGTAAATGGAACAACAATCCTTCATCGCAACAGCAACTTCCAACGCCTGCAGATAATGGAAGCTCTCTTCATCAGAACTAAACGACCAGCTCTCAACAATCAGGTGACAGGATCATGCAGAACGCTCAAATTGCACGAGAAGCATAACTATCCGCCACTCCTCAGCCAGCGAACTAGCCTTACAACCCGGCAAGCCCACCAGCCAGTCAGAGCGTACCGCTTCAACCTCCGACCGCTCAGCAGCGATAAATAGAAGCCGCTGTCTGCCAACGATAGCATATTTTTAATTCTACCTGCAGCTATGTTCTTACCATCAACCACAGACGTCAGCTCTTCTGTAGCTTCCAACGGCCTGAAAATGATCATGAGCTATGATCGAAACGCGTCGCCAACGAAATGCAATACCATTACCGGATTACTACAACCTGACTTTGGCCAACTTCTACACATAACAGATCAAGAAACTGTGGATGTTCCTCTGTTGTAGAAAACAAATAAAGATATTGTAACTAAACAATACGGCGTTCTATTTAATCAAACCTTTATAGAAGAAGGGTTACTACCTAAGTACTCATATATACATATATATTTATGAATTTCTTGAAATATACGTGGACAAACAGGTATATCCATGCTAAGGGAGTTTTCAAAAGTCTTCTGGGTTTTATGGTTAATATGCCCCAAGCTTTCGTTTGAAGTTTCGTTCCCCTGAAGGCGGGCTACGTTTAGTAGTTCGAAAGCTTGGGGTATATAAAACATAAAACCCAGAAGACCTTTGATAACTCCCTTAGCACATATATATTTGCCTGTCCACCCAATAAGTGGTCGAAAGAGTTGAGCAATGTTCATATTTTTTTGCAGGGAGTCTGGTGGGTTACGCTCGATGTGACACATGTCAAAAACTGAAAATAGCTGGCCATAGAAAATAACGGCGATAAAATTTTTTCTCCACCCAAAAACGGGTAGAAGGAGTTGTGCTATGTCCATGATTTTGTGCAGCGAGTCTGATGGGCTGTCCTCAATGTCACCCATGCAAAAAAGAACTAAAAATAGGATTAGCTGGCCATAAAAAATGACGGCAATGAAATTTACTCCGTACCCAAAAAAAGGTAGAAGTTAAGCTATCTTCACGATTTTTTGCTGGGAGTCTGGTGGGCTGTCCTTTATGTGACCCATGCCAGAAAACTGGTTTAGCTGGCATAAAGAATAACGGGGATGAAATTTGTATCCACCGCGGGTGATGGTCATACGCCACCGAGGCGTTCTAGTTTTCTATAGTGCCATCTTGCCTCTTAGATAAAAGTAAGAAACAAACGTACATGGAGCAACTTAGGTTTAAAACTAGAACTATCCTCAACACCGTTTCTATTAGGAAGTAGGGGAATTACCCAATTACCGGACTAACACTATTTCCGAACAAACAGTCATTATTTGATAGGTTTATTACTTTCCCCTATCAAATATAACTGTTTGCTCGGAAATAGAGTTAGATCGGCACTTGGGTATTTCCCATCATACAATATAGATCGTTGAAAGAAAGTTTTCTCACCAAGTCCATTTCTGCGTCGTGTACGTGTACACCTATGTACTATACGAAACCACCTCTCAGCAGGAGCGAATTATGGTAAAGATTTGTATCAATACTGAATGCCGTCTGACTGCTTCATTAATTTACCCTCTATGGCTTATTCCACTAATCAGCGTACTGGAAGCAATATAATTTCAGCACATGGCTTGTAACGGGCTTCAATGATGGGTGCCGAATCCATTTACAGTCCGTGCCACGATAATAGCTCAATATCATTGTGGAATGTACAATTAAAATTATCTCAGTTAAAAAGATAACATTTTTATGGGATGTGTGGCACCATAAATAAAACTTTGTTAAACATTTTCAGCTAATGTTAATGTGTAGTTTCCATTTAAGAAAATTTTGAAGGTTTTGATCACTTTTCAAGCGTGCTAAGATATATGATTTTATAGATTATTATCAAATGTCATTATAAAAATGTTAATAATAAAAAGTATTATTATGTAATGTTTTGCTTAAGCAAAAAAATCCAATTAAATGATCAAACAATGAAGTACATAGTTGATAGTTTACATAAGAACCTTTTTTTTTGGAAAACAAGTTCAATCCTCTTGTCGACAGATTTTGTTAAGTTTTTTATATCAGAAAACGAGGAACAGCGCTTGAAGGTGTCTTGATAACTGTCCATAAGTCTTCTTTTGAAGTGCATTGCCTTGGATTCTTGTAAATTGCGTGCTTCAGAATCCCTCACAAGTTTTAATAGGATTCAGATCAGGAGAGCATGCCGGCTAAACCATCAAACGGTAATTTTTCAATTCTAACGATGACAAGAACACTTGTGTTGCCTTTGAAAAGTGAGACGGAGCAATATCGTGTTGAAATATTAACCTGCGACACTTCTGCAGTAGAACGTTATCCAGCTATGGAAGCAAAGCCGATTCACCAGCTATGGAAGAAAGGCCGACTCAAAGAACTGACAATCAGCCACAGAAGTTATTTTCGCTTCATTCGGTACTCGCCCAGGAGCATTAAGTTCATTTTCAATATTTCCCGCCCAAATCATAATGCTTCCTCCGAACTGCGGGCGACCGAAACGAGCATGATGCTCCTGGCCGTTTCTAACCCATCCTAAACCTTTTCCCCAACCGCTTGGGTCGTCCAGAATTACCCCGGTTTCATCGGTGAAAAGTACCATCTTCATGTTTGTCTTCATATGCTCTCGAGCCCATTCATTTCAGCCGTGAATCCTTGTGCCTGGCCGTTAAAGGAGGTAGTTTTTCAGGTGTAACAATTTTCCCCATGTTTTTCAGCAACCGGCATCTTGTTGTTTTCGAGACTTCAGGGAGATTTATTTCGCTAAAGATAGCCTTCGAAGTTTGTCCTGGCTTTTTTAGCAATTGCCTCTTCACATACGAGGGTCCCGAGTTCTAATAAAAAAATTAGAACAAATTTACTTTATAAGTTTGCATACCGTCAATATATGCTTATGAAATTAAATAATATTCAGTGTTTAAGAACATATGTAAGTTTCTTATTTTCAAAGGGGAAAATTATCAAACAACAGAAAAATGTGTTGTCTTCATTTCATGCTTTCTAGCAATGCCTTTATTACAGTAGACAGTGATCAGTCTATTCCTGTTGTTTTTAATTAACAATTCACATACTTTAGTGGGTATTTCGCTTCATTTTTCCTGGTAAGCTGTCTTCAAATTTGTGATGTTTGTTGGACTTTCCGGATTTTAATTTACAGTTTTCAAATCCAGGAATTGACTCGTCAATAATTGTGATATGTCAACGTTTCCAGCGAGTTACTTCTTTGTAGTCCCAGCAATATGCTTGGAATCATTGTCTTGTTGCAAAGTTCAGTCATGAAGAAGTCCAAGGCTCTCTAAACAAGGCACTAAATTTTCCCTTGGGATTTGTTTATATATTTCTGTGATCACTTTGTCGTCTATAATTGACAGTTTACCAATACCTTTCGCAGAGCAGCAACCCCGAGATATAATACGACCCCAACCCAACTTGACAGTTGGTTATGCGGTCTTTGGTTGGTAGGCTTAGCCTTCATTCCTCCATACATGATTCTGAAAATTAAGACCAAACCACTTAATCTTAGCTGCATCTTTCCATAAATCTTTTCCAATAAGAATTTAGCAGATCTTTAAGTTAGTTTACGAATATTAACATCGAATCTCTGAGCAGTTTAAAAATGAATGGTATCTTCCATGATCAGTGAGACATTGGACTCAGGGATGTCGCGAAGTATATAGCATTGGGAGAGGGGCACTGGAAAACACCGACTGATGTTAACTGTCAGTCATATTACCGACTGGAAAAAATATATATATGTACACAGTACTCGTGCACTATGACTTTTCAAGAATATTGCACAGGTAGCACAGCTGCTCAATCAGACCTCACCCGCACGGTACTGCGTGACTGGTGATAGGTTTTGATAGGTTTTTACACACAGATACATTTGATAGATTTCAAGTATTTGGCAAAGTAGTATTGTGCACTGTACAATAATGCAACTGCGTAGCCAATGAAAGTTAAACTTTTGGGGCAAACACTGAGCAAAAGCTAATACAATTACATGACGCATTCTTTAAAACGTTTTTTAAGACATTACCAAAAATGGGATCTAATAAATACTCAGGAAGTTTATTGAGAAGCGTTGTAATTTGAAATACTGTAGAGCGTTTCTCAACGTCAACACGCACAGTTAGGAGATTGAGAACAGACTGTCTCATTTCATAATTTTGTTGGGGAAGAAGGGGACTGAAATACTTCAGAACTACTTCAGGATGATTATAACACACAAATAAAAAAAAATTAAAAAGGAATAGTTGTAAACATCCTGAAATTGCAACATTTGTAAAGACGAGTACATTTCACAGCAATTCATTACAGGCACATTGTTTTCGTTACGTCTAACACTTAGTATTCGCCTAAGTATATTATTTAATAGTACTTAAAGTTTGTGAATGTGACAACATGGGCTCCGCCTCAAACGACGATATTCTGGAATGAGCCAAACGATGATATTCTTGAATGAGCCAATGAGAAGTAAACTATTTTTAATGATTCACGATCATCATAATTGGATATTGCATGGATTATGCCGAGAACCCTGCTAAGCTTGCGCTCCAGTTCTTCAATATGGGATTTAATACTCAGCCTTTCATCCAGGATCAGTCCGAGATACCTTATTTGTGGCACCTACTCTAGTAGATTGGTTAAGAAAATAGGTGGCAACTGTTGGTGAGTGCAGGGGGAGAAAAGCATTAATTTGGTTTTATTCTCATGGCAGTTAATCTATTTTGAGTTAACCATTCAGACAACACATTTAAAAAAGTTTGCATATCAGCTATGGCAGCTTGAAAATTACTACTATTCGTGTAGAAAACTGCGTCATCTGCATACAATACACAAGTCATACCGAGAGTAATAATATCATTAATAAAAATGTTAAATAATAACCGGCCTAAAATGCTTTCTTGGGGAACACCCTAATTAATAGGTAATAATATGTGATTTGGCATCGTTACAGAGTAATTATTGAACCCTGTTAGACAGGTAACTATTTAGCAGTGCATTTGCTGCATTCCGAACGCCATATTGGTCATTTTTTTTTTTTTAGTAAACGTGATTTACCGTATCGAACGCCTTTCTACAATCTAGAAATAAGGATATACAACGTGTTTTATCGTGAAAGCATTTCAAAAGATCTGTTAGAAGATTAAATATTGCTAGCGTAGTATTAGATTTAGTTTAAAAGCCAATTTTTTTAAACTGCTAATCACTAAATACGATATGTGATTAAAGGAAGCTTGATAGCCTCGAATGAATGGCTTTCTCTAAAATTTTATTGAAGATAGATAACGATAACGTAGATATGGGTCTATAATTAGCCACATCATTCGGACTACCTGACTTGAAGATAGGAATAACACAAACATGTTTCAACGCATTACGATGAATGCCATTCTCCAAGCACAAATTGAAAATATGACAAAGGGGTGACTCAGTGAATTGTACGCAGATGCACGCGCCGTAACCCCTGTAAGTTACGTGTATAACACTTAAACTTGTACAAAAGTAATAAAGCCAGCGCAGATCTAAATGTACACTCTAAATTACTTCTACTTCTACACAAATGGAATACATTAAGAGAATATTATAAGTTTTAGTTCATTTTTATCTAATTAGAAGCACTTAAAGAATTATTACATAAAAATTTATTCAACATTGCAGAACAGTAACGTGACGGCAATCACAGTACTTCACTTTATTTGATTAATTAAGTTCAATTAATTGATAATATAGCAAAACAAAATGATCGCAATGTAAATAAAAGGAAAAAAGTTTGATCTCATTGCGCTTTAGGAAAATAAAAGTGACGTTAGGTTGCTATTGTAACAGGTTCACAACACGCCACTGTCGCCACAGACTGTCTTTGTGCACTGTACAGTACTGTCAATAGCGTTGCTGTGTTTTTTGTAGCCCCGAGAATGCCAAATGTCACCAAGAAATTCCAAATCTCTTTCTTTCTCTTCTTGCCTAAATATGTAATTATGTGCATATTTTTTAGCATGCATATAATTATTCATAACAAAACCTTTCCTATAAATTTACCGAATATGGCTACCTAGTCTATATTAATATAACTTGACAGAAACCTATTTCTGAAGAAAACTTGTGAGACAGACATCTTCCTTTCACAGTGTTAGTGCATGCTTGGTTATATTGCAAACATGGGTGCGACTGTGGAAGCGGCAAAGCGATTCGCGCGCAGTGCGAAAATTTTTTTCACTGGTGATGTTCGGTTAGGGTAAATTTCGAAGTTAGTCGGTACATTTTACAGCTAAGTTGGCACGATTATCGTAAACGTACTAACTGCTCTTGTCAAAAATATTCCGACTATATATAGCCCCACCAGAAATTATTGGGAGGGAGAGTCCCGCAACCCCCCCCCCCCCCCCCCCCCCCCCCCCCNCCGGTGGCGACAACCCTGATTAGACTGTCTCTGTGTAGTTTTTTACCTCCGCCAAAGAGGTTATGGTTTCGTCGGGTTTGTCTATCTGTCTTTCTTTCTGTCATCAAGATATCTCAAAAAGTTATGGACCGATTTTGACGAAATCTACGGGGAGTGTTAGGTAGGTTAAGAGGAATAGATGATCAACTTTTGTTGAAGACCCGTCCATCTGCTTGTTTGTTTGTCAGCCTCATTTTTCTCAATGCTATAACTGAATAGGTGATTGGCAAATTTTAATGAAATATACATGAGTTGTTAGGTATATTACGAGAGTAAATGAACAAATTTTTGTAGCGATTCGTTTGTTTGTTCGTTCATTTGTCACTGTTTTTAATTTCATGCTTGTTAGTACAATAACCGAAAAAATAATAAATGGATCTGTACGAAATTTATAGGAGTTGTTAGTAATGTTGAAAGGCATTAATTATCAAATTTTAGTGCAGATCGATTGGTTCGTTTGTATGTTTGACTCATGTTTGCCATAATTCTTGTTAGCAGCATAACTCAAAAAGTTATGAACGAACCATCTAAAAAATTACTGAAGCTGTTATCACTTTTCAAGAGCACGAATGATTAGATTTTGGTCTCGATGCAAAGAAAATCATGATCTCAAAACAAATTTTCTTGTTTCGTAACAGTGGCCTTGCTTGGCGGAGGTATGCGCTCTCAGAGTGCTCTAGTTAGAATTTGCTGTTCAATTCTGGTCGCCACATCTCTGTAAAGATATCGATAACATGGAAAGAGTCCAACGCAGAGCAACCTAACTGATACCTCAGCTGAGAAACGTCGAATGAACGTCGCCTAAAAGAACTGGGTATGATTTCTCTCGTGCAAGCGCGACTCAGGGGGCAACTAATAGAAACATCCAAGTACTTGAATGGCTTCAACGACGTACCTATAACTGGACTCTTTGAAAGAGACCCCAATGATCGCTTGCGAAACAACGGTCAAAAACTCAAGCATAAAGCTCGAAGAACAATCTTAAGTCAGCAGTTCTTTCCCTATTTCATAGTCAGCATTTGGAATAGACTCCCTTCCAACATTGTTGGTGCGGAGTCGGTCAACTCGTTTAAAAATCGTCTTGACATAAATTGGGACAGACATCCTCCACAGCTAAGAACTCCTTCTCCACGAGTCGCAAGCACTTAACGGCCAAAGCTTCCCAGACCATTTTAAGCTAACTTCTTCACACTTACGCTCTATCTATATATCTAAGCTCCGCATATCAGCGGCCATCGATCATACTTGCGGGCATTCATGACCATCGCTTTGGCCTAGATTCTTCTCCCCTTCTTTTTTATTTCTCCTGTCTTTTTTCTCTTTCGTCTTCCATTTTTCTCCTCTCGTTTCTCCATTCATCTACATCCTACTAACATAATGGCAATAGCTCATAGAGGGCCGGGGTGTAAGTCCCGGTAGTCTCTTTGGGAATGGGCCTTTTGGTTCGTCTACTGCCGCCTATCTAATCTAATCTAATCTAGTTACTTATTATTCACTTGGTTAGGTGAACTCATTATCCCATATCATTCTAAGGATCTTTTCGGGTGGCTATTAAATATTTTTCTTCCAGCTTTGCACTTTCAACTTTCTCCATAATCTTGTAGAGATCTCCATAGAAGCACCTGGTCTGCATCGGTTCTCAACAGTATCACGTCTTCTAAATCTGGTAAGTGAACTAAAATAGTAGTGAAGTAGTAGTGAACTAACAAAATTGAACTAAAATAGTAGTGAACTAGTAGTGAACTAACAAAATTGAACTAAAATAGTAGTGAACTAGTAGTGAACTAACAAAATTGAACTAAAATAGTAGTGAACTAACAAAATTGAACTAAAATAGTAGTGAACTAGTAGGGAACTAACTAAAGTGAACTAAAATAATAGTTAACTATTAGTGAAATAACTAAAGTGAACTAAAATAGTGAACTAAAATAGGTCACTGGAGATGTTTCTGCCGCTTTTTCCATCTTTCCACAGATTGACAAGCAATTCTTTTCATGCAATATTCAATTCCTTATGTCCAGGCACACTTATAACCACCTCTATGAGTAGTGGCCGCTAATTGTCCCGGAGCCCATTTGAAGGCTGACTAGAGTTAGCTACTAACAACATTGTAGAACAATCAAGAATATTTGAATCTAAAGTTTAACCAAAATCCACCGCTCTATAATTCAAAATTTATAGTGTAAGGACTTTTTTCACCCTCAAAACATGAAAACACATACATTTTCTATCAAAGAATTTCTTGTTCTGATTTGTAGATTCTGATTCTATATATATGTCTATTATTGAACGCAACAGATAGATCAGCGTTAACGAGACATTTACTTGATTTCTCTAGTTATGGAAAACATTTTATATAGCCGTTTCTGTCTGTGCTGTGTAGGAGATCACCTACGTTGTCCTCAACGATTCGACGGCTACGAAAATATATACAATATATATGTATATATGGCTGTTTATATATCTATACATACGACCCAAAAGACATGCATAACAGTGTTGTTTGTGCTTTTCATTTGCTACGAATGTAATTATCCAGCAATATTTAGTGTACGAAGACGTATTACCCACTGTATGTACAGCACATATTAATATTTAAAAAGAAATATAAAAAGGAAAACCAAGCTATATATACTTTATAAAACATGTTTACTGATTAAAAGCAAACGTTTCGGATGAAAATAAATCCATCTTCAGTGCTGAAATATCAGGAGAAAATATCAAATATAAATTCTGATATCAAACCTAGAAAACAAAGCGTTATAAATTTCTCACCTACCTACCTAGAGAGCCTATATAAGCAACAGTTAAAATGGAAGATAAACAAACCTAACTAAGTATTTTTAAGGGCACAGCCGACTGACAGTTGTTAAGATTTGGTTTGTCCGTATGAATAAAAATAGATTCTAATAGCCTAA
>LQNS02001578.1:4856981-4870659 GCA_001587735.2 Parhyale hawaiensis | reverse complement strand
TGAAGTAACATTATATAAGGTTATACATCAATATTAAAATAATATTAAAAAGTGCCAATTATTTCAAAGTTAGGATAACATTATTCACAAATATTATAATAATATTACAGCGTAACATTTAATGTTACGCTGTAATATTATTATAATATTTGTGAATAATGTTATCCTAACTTTGAAATAATTGGCATTTTTTAATATTATTTTAATATTGATGTATAACCTTATATAATGTTACTTCATAATATTATTCTAATATGAATATAAGTTTCAATGCTACCTGGGGAGTGCTCTAGTTAAATATAAAATTGATGAATGCTTGTTGAGTATCTGTTCTACAATGTAGAGGGGTGCTTTACAAACAGCTTACGTAATTTTGTTCGTTTATAAAGAGCATCTCTATAGAGATGCCTTATCCTAATTCCCACCTACTTTTGTCTCAAAAATATATTGTCTTTTGTAAATAATTTTCTAAAACGTTAACAACTCTGGCATCAGTTTGCATATATCTGCAGCACGAACCTCTAAAGTTTTCTGGCCCGGAGGGCCACCAACCCACACAGGTAAAAGGGAGGGTTCCGACATAAAACCGTCAACAGTAGCAATGCATCGGACGGACACACAGGCAACGTTTTAGGCAGCCAGTGCAACCCTAAGTGAGCAGAATATGGAGCTAGGAGCGGGGGCCGGCGCGACATTTGTTATCCCCTAGGCATGTCTGGAACTTCTTCATTCAACATTCGCTTGATATTAGAATTTGATATGTAAAGAATGTTGCTTTTGCGCTATTCTGGGAACATCCCATAAATATATTTTCGAAAAATCCCTTAGGAATATGGTCGAAATATGCCCTAGCAATATTATGAAAATCTTCCGTGGGAGTGCTTATTATCCTCCAATAATGTTAAAGAATATCAATAGAATATCGGCCAGGCAAGATTCGCTGCCGAGAATGGAAAAGGAACATTGCAGCTACATTTTCAAGGAGGGATGCATTCGCAAGGAATATGAAAACAAGAATGTTTAGATATTCCTAAGGAAGGTATGCATCTGGAGGGAACATCGAGAGTACGCTGTTATGGCATTATTTGAGAATGAATATATCAACAGGGAACGTTGAATGAACATTGCACTAACATCATTTAAGATTAATTAAGGCAATCATTCAAGGGCAGTATCAGAAGTTTTAAATCGGTAATATAATGTGCAAATGTTTGTAGAGTTGCACACAACAATAATTAGAGTGACAAATATTCGTAGGATATAACATAAAGAATTGTAATTCAACTGTTTGGGAGGGCAAAGGGTAAGTGTTCTGTCAGACATATGCAACTCTCCGATAGTATGGTGTCTTATACTGTAGTACACTACCAGACTTTCAGAAAGAAGAAAATGATATGACGAACGTGTCTTGCTTATAATGTACCGTAGCTGCAGATTTACTTGTCCGTGTTGAGTAGAGAATGGATTTCCAGTTGCGAGCTTTGGGTACTGGTGATGAAGGGCCAATCCTCATCAACATTCCGACTGTGTGGTGCCTTCAGTGCGCTACCAGACAGTCGGAAGGAAGAAAATGGTATAGCAAGACAATCTTGGTGGCTGTCGTAAGATGGAGCTCCGGTTGAAGCTTTGATTCTTTCGAGAAAGGGTTGATGCACGTTTTCTAATGTGTTGAACAAATACAGTGGATGAACATTATAAGATACCAGCTAAACAAAAATCATTGACACAAACGCATTTTTACTTACCACTATTGAAATGTCTTCATTCGTTTCCTATGGGATTTGCGGTCTTATATTCTTCCGTTGGGTTGCTGGAGCTTGTCCGCCACTCTCAACATTCTGACTACATATCGGGGAGGGCATTTTGAAACTTCAATTTTTGACTTCAACAACTTTTTGTTATTGAGCCGATTTTCACGAAACTGGATACAGATATGTAATACTGAAAAAAATTGGGTTAGACTCCTGTATTTTTCCCATATTCGTCACAGAAAACAAGTTATTCAAAGAAACGTGTTTTACGGTTTTCTGTTATTAACTCGTTTTTTATGGCGAAAATTGAAAAAGTACATGAGCCTAACCCACATTATTTTTCGATTTCACATATTTCCACCAAGTTTCATTCAAATCCGTGCATAAATAAAGTTTTTTATGTTTTAATTTTTTACTTTCCCGTAAAAAATAAAATTTTTTGTCAGTTAACGCCTTCTGTGAACATTTTTTTTTGAGTTAACCTTGGTGCAGATATATGTAAAACTGGAAGAAATGGGGATTTAGATTTCTGTACCTTTTCCCATTTCCCCCTAGAAAGCGTTTTTAAAAGAACAGAAAAGCCGTTTGATTTTATTAACTCCTTTCCTATGAGGAATATCGAAAAAGTACATGAGTCTAACCCACATTATTTTCGATTTTACATATCTGCAAAAAGATTTATTCAAATTGGTACAAAAATAAAGGAACAAAATTGGAACCTTTTTGAGGGAAATTTTACGATGTGAAATTCGAGAATACGACTGAAAAAATAAATGTTTCATTTATGTCCCGATTTGAATGAAACTTGGCACAGATATGTAAAATCGGAAAGAATGTGTGTTTGACTCATGTTTTTTCCCATTTTCACCATAGAAAATGAAGTATTGATAGAAAACGGAAGCACTTGCTCCTTCAATTACTATTTTTTTCGGCTTCAAAACCCTACTCCACCTACAGTTTTTGAGCTACAGATATTATTTTGGTGTCAAAAGAAGCGACATTTAATTATCATAAAGAATTGCATTTTCCGGTTTGATTTTCAAATTTGGAGACAAATGAAAGTGCGCCCTTTGAAAAAAAAAAAAAAATATTTTTTACAGTTTTTCGCATTTTCCAAAAACTATTTTGAAATTTAAACAGAAAAAACGCAATTCGTATAAAGGGTAATATTCTGCTCCTTTTGAAACTAAAATCAGCTCAGTAGCTCAACAATTAAGGAGGAGTAGGGTTTTCCCCAACCCGCCCCCGCCCTTTTTTCTCGTTTTCATTGACTAACCGTTTTTTTTATGGCAAAAATGAAAAAAACAGGAGTCAAAACAATTTCTCTTTCAATTTTACATATTTGTACGAAGTTTCATTCAAATCGTTGCGTAAATAAAACATGTTTGATTGTTGCCTGGGCCCTCCCCTTAAGTAAAAGTTATTATGGTTTTATTGATCCTCGGGCCACACGTCAGAGCGTGTTCAACCAAAACTTGAAAATTCACAAAAAGAAATCTTTGAAAACGGTCGGGAATAAATTTTTACATATAATATGAATCAGCTAAAACAAATTGCACTTTATTTAGTTCTCTAAAATATTACATTAATTATTACTGCTTCTCCCTAATTGGTACTGATATAATCCCACTTCACATCATCCATCGGGCAACAATAGGCCTACCTAATATATGACATCAGAATTTGAAAGGATATTCTATCTCCATATTTCCAGTAGATTTAATACCAAGTTGAAGGACTTTCTCCATTTCCGGGCTGCAGAAGAAAGCCTTCGGAAGGCACACCACCAGCACACCAAACAAGGGACGACTTTAGCACAAAATTGCGATCCGAAATGAAAACAAAAGACTAAATTTCTGAATCTTATTCAGTACAATCTCTAATATCTAAATTTTGGGTTCTTCAGTGATTTGACTTGCATTAAGTTGAGCCAAAATGTTTTCGATTTTTGTATTACTTTAGTTCAAACTCAGCAAAAATATAAAATTTCCACTAATTGATTCTCCTAATATTGCTATATTTATGCGCACGTCGCAGAGTTTAATTGATTATGACAGTTTAGCACATGTACCAAGGAAACAAACACTATGCAGACAATTGCCCTAAGAGAGAAGAACTTATATTTATAGGATTTAATATTTGCACACACCTTCGAAACAATAATAGTGAGACTGAGGTAAGTGCTGTGCCGCAAGCAGCGAAAACAGACGTCAGAGAAACACATGGCCGTGGTGGAAAATAAGCGGCACTGCCGTTGCCAAGATACGATACTGCTCACAGAAGCAAACTTACGTGATAACCGACGAAGTATGCATTTTAGCCCACTTGGAAGTAAAAGAGAATTTAATCTGTTTTAAGTAAGTTTAGTTGCAATGATTTTACTTTTAAGTTTTCGGAAAATAGGCAACACTAATCTTAAACGTTCATTGTAGGCAGAAGTCATACCTACGCCGAAATTTACAGTATATGCAGAGGCTAATTCACGGAGTGATTGTCCAATGTGCAACCATTAACCAAAGGAAATTACTGGGTGTTCTCATCGAAGACTAAAGTTAATTGAGATTCTATCACAAGGCACAATAAGAAGATTATACGATGCTAAACTTTGGTATTGATAGACAATCCTGACCACATTCACATCAGTAAATAGTAGAAACAATCAGTCGGCTTAGAGATACTCAAAGATAAAACAGGGAAAGTAAGAGAGGCTATAGCCTGACCATTTTATCCAGGCAATTCGGCCGTGGTCAAATTCCTTTATAGATTTGTCAGTTCTATGGGTATTTCTGAAACTTTCTTCTGCACATAGCTTAGCCCCGCTCATTACCTGTCTATTGAAAAATCTCAGAAATACCCACAGAATTTGGCCACGACCGAGCAGCCTTGTTAAAATGGCCACACTAAAGTCGCGCATACGTGACATGTCCTCATTACACTTCTCAGCAGCCACTGTCACACTGCAGGACACCTCCTCCACATGTACGTCATCAGGCTCGGATAGTTCTTCGTATTTAACGCGTCTTATGGCGGATGCACACTAGCGCAAAAGTTGCACCTCCACACAATTCCACATCCAATTACGTTGCCGCGATTCAGCATCTGCTAACACGGGACCCAGCCACCGAAATGAATATCTAAAATACGAGTCTTTGCTTTCAGTTGGTATCAAAAGGCGAAGAGAAGTGATCAAGCATTTGGTATACCTCTTATATTTGGAGTAAAAATTATTACTAAGCTGCGAGACAAAATCTTGCGAACCAGTGCATGTGAGTTTCCTGTGTTGGGGAAGGGCTATGGGGTGCGGTCAAGTTGGGGTACGGCCATGGGGTGCGGTCAAGTTGACTTCAAGGTACTGGTTTCTAATTTATTATCCCCATTTAGACAAAATTTCCTAAACTTTCGATAAGTGTTTATTAAGTTAGGAGTAAAGCTATAGGGAGTCTCACCATTGCTCTATTACTTTAGTATCAACAAATCAACTTATTAAACTTTATTAGTACGCACAGTGGTGTTGCAATAGATATTTTAAACATAGCTTATCACTAGACTTAAATTAGATACAGAAAGCGTTTGACAGCCTTAGTACACGCCACACTGCATTTCGGCTCAATGTTTGGCCTCTGTTTCGTAAGAGTATGCGCTGCCATCGGCTATACATATTTGACACAAACCAGGTTTATCAGCGAATTAACTGATTTTTCTATCCTGCTTTGGAGACTGGAAGCGCATTTCCTTGTTTTGACTTTCAAACTGTCGGTTTACTTATAAGCGAATGTCACACTAGCACTATATGACCTCGGTACAGAAATTAGCCGGCGAAATAAGTCATTATAAGCCACACGTAGGCGCCCAATGGTCTTCTGCATAAAGTTCGACCAAAGCGAGTTACAGTACATGGGTAACAATAGTTACGAAACAACTGACATTAAACTTTTTACCTCTTCAACACAGTGACCAAACCTTTTCACCAGCATGTTGCGCACCGCATGGAGCTCCCGAGTTTCTTTCTTTTTATCCTGGTTATCACGAAAATCATCGGTAATTTTGTGACCCAGGTAAGTGAAGTTGTTTACATAAGAAAGCTCTACACCATTCAGATATGTCACTCTGTCGGCCGGCCATTTTGTTTTTTTGTTTCCAGGGTTTAATGGACATGCCGACAGTTTTGACATTATTAAATTCAATAGAAAGCTTATTAGTTTCATTTTCACAAATTGTAAGTAGTTTTTGGAACTCGTTGGAATGGGGAGCAGCAAGGACCATGTCACCAGCATAGCTTAGCGCATTTACTGCGTTACCATTAATATGGGACCCTTCTTCGGCTGCGTTCAGTTGGGTGTGAATATTGTCAATGAAGATATTAAAGAGATGCTGGGAGAGCAACCGTCACTGCCCTATGCTATTAGTTATTCCAAACGCTGATGACATTGCTGTTCCCCATTTCACAAAGCACTTCTGAGTTTTGAACCGATATTTTTAGAGCCTTAACAATGGAATGGGGTATTTGTTTCTCGATCACACACTTGTAGAGCGAGTAGTGGTGAACACGGTTAAATCTAGCTTTAGCGTCTAGAAAATACAGGTACGTGGGAGATCCACAGTCTATGAAGTTATTTATAACCTGTTTGAGCGTAGTTACAGCTATTTCTGTTCCATATTCGGTCTTAAAGCTCAACTGATTATCCGCGGTCATCATGAATGGTGACATGCATTACTCTAGCACAAGTTCTACTTCTGTACTTTCGAAAGAGGTAGTCACTGCAATGGGTCGATCATTGCTCATGCCTGTTACACATTTGGCTTTACTTTAACTATTGGGGATATTATAATCTGCATTGGATCATCCGGGAGGAAACCCAAAGTAAAACACCTGGTGCGAAAAATTGCAAGGAGTGTTACCAGTCTTGCGGGACTATATTTTGTGCTTCAGTAGGGATATAAATGAAAAATAAAGAACTTTTTTCAAGAACACAATGGGTTCACAAAATATGCTTACAAGCTCACAAGTACAAAGCAGCTAAAGTTCAACCTAGTGATTAGGCCCAGTTACAACTATTAGTGGCCACGCGCCATGAGAATAAATAGATACACTCAGCCTACACTTGCAGACACGAATGGCATTGAGCAGCTCAATCTCATACAAGAGCACAGGTAATATACAAGAGAACAAGAGCTGATCGCTGCAATGGTACAGAGAATTTTACAGACTACCCCTTTACAGTGTGATGGAGACAAACCGTAGTCCGCCCCTGATGCTTTGTTACTCTTTAGCTTTGTGAGTGGTCGACGAACCTTATCTTCAGGCACGGTGCATTGTTCATCAGGTGAAGCCAAATTATCAAGCATGTTGTCAACAAAACCTATATGTTTATTATCAGCAAAGCTGTCCATGACACCACTATAGTGAGTTTTGCAAAATTCAGCAATGTTTCTCTCTCCAGTGATACCATTCACTGACTGATATACAATGTGAGCTTTCGGCTTTAATTTTTGTATTTCTTTCCAGAAATCAAGAGATTTATCTGATCTCATTTTCTCGCCTACCTACTTGCTTGAGTGCAATGCAACATAGATTGTGCAGCTTATATTTATCTGCCACAGTTCACCTTTACGCGGTCTGCCTGCTTCGTTCCATTTATTGTACACGAGCCTACTACCTGTGTGAAGCTCACGGACTTTATCATTCCATCCAGGTATATTCTTTCTTTCTTTACGAGGTACAGTGCCAAAAACACGGCTTCCAGACTAAATAGTAGCAGCTTGTATATCTGACAAGGGGTTGCATAGTCCCGCTTCAGTGGCTACATCAACTTCATCGACAGTTTTCTCCAGAGGATCATTTAGGCTCATCTGATATGCGAGAATGAAGTTTGTGTCAGAGAACCGCCACTTTAGACGTTCGCTATTAACATACATACATTGGGATTGCACTTATACTAAGGTTGCAAAATAGAGGCAAGTGGTCAGATACAGGCGAGTACTCTAGTGTCGTACAGTTACTAGTATTATTCAGTAAATTTGTAGAAATAACAGTGTGATCCTGCTGCAGCTGACGCCATTCCTACTGTTTATATGAGTAAACGTGGTTGATGGGAGCAGACAGATGTATGCAAAATGATTTTATACTCTATAAGCATATTCCGCAGTCTGTTGTACAAAGTTGTACCGGGGCTACTATTAAAGTCACCAGTGATGAATAATTGCGAGGTTGTTGTGGAGGCAATTAAGCCTTCAAGTATTCCCAGGTAATGCAGCTGGTAATCAGTACCGTATGATGAATCAGGTAGTTATACAATGAGGAGAGAAATAGATGTTCCTGGTGCTTCGTAAGTGAGGCCTATGACTCTTCAATCGTATTTACAAGCCTTTCCACATTTGGCAATTCTATCCGACCACAAATTTGAAACACCGCCGCTCGGCCGTCCGATAAGCAACCGCTCTGAGCTATCTATCCATCTCGGAGACAGAGTATGATCCGTAGGGTTTGACACGCAAAGGAATATGTATGTTACACCAAAAATTCAGATTCAAAAGTGAAGTAAAACTTCAATAATTTCGAAAACACAATTTTTCCAGTACGTTAAAAATGCAAATTTAAATCCCCTAAACGTAAAAGTTCACCAACATATCCTAACGGCTGTGTTAACTACATATTATACTGCACATAAATTTCAAACAGCACATAGTGCACAGAGGTTTAGCGCAGCCTTGAATGACCTAACACTAACACAGTCTCTCTAGCTCTCTCACTTTGTATACTCACGATCAAACGTTGCCTGAGAAAAAAAGTACCATCAACGGAGCCCAACTATTTTTCGTCCTCGGAATGAAATACCAGATGAAAGTGTTATTTTTCATCGTCAATTCTCAATTACAATTAAAACTTCAATAGAACTTTTTGTTTTCAAGAGCAGCCGCCAATTTGCCATCGAATCTTCCAATATTTTTTTTTAATCGCTGCTCTGTTTTCAGCAGGAAGTTGTCGCTCTGTTGAGTAGAAAAAGTGGAATTTCTGCTAATGTCCAATATGAATTTTAGGAAATTCCTTCTCATCGGGCGCACGATATTTCGATATTTTCGCAGCCTTTCCTGTAGAAGAAAAGGAACTGTTTCTCCCTCAGCTCTGGCACCCGCTTCTCTACCGCATCCCCATAAGCGCAACGAAGAGAGTCGTATTTATGGGCGATGATAGGCGCCATTACTGCCATGCCAGAGTTGTTGTGGCTCCCCTGATTGATCACCCTCGTAGGTGCTCCTGAGCTTCTTGCAATTGCCCGCCGAAAAAGATAAATCACACCTCTGGAAATGTTGCCTACGAGAAGCATTGTGAGACGCCACGGGCCCAAAATCGCCAAAAAAAAAAGCACATCAGGAATCAGAAGATGCTCCATTTGTCATGACGGTCATGCCACGGATGAAACGCTTGCCACTTCTAGGGGTCGTTACGACCCGTCGCTGTCAGAGCTGCTCTCGCGTTGCAGCGAGTTTATGGAAGCCGTTCCGTGTATCTGCAGTGGTGATGATGAGAGATTATGGTCTTGCTGCTCTTAAAAAACGTGAAGTATTTGAACGCATGTTAAGCAGTGCTACAGCAGAGCAACTGTGAGTGCACGCGAAGCAGCTGCTAGCTACGCATAAGATGCTCTCACTTGGCTAACAAGTAAAGACGGATATTTCAAACATGCTTCAGCGCCTCCAACGTGCAAGGGGTTTCCCTGTAAGGGGTGCGATGAAGCTGACTTTACCTTTTAACGGCATTTGCTGTTGGGCAATTACGTGTAACATATCTGTGAACCCCGCTGCCCTTTTGTTTAGATCTATTTGCAGCGCTGCGTAGTTTAGCGACGATAACACTGTTTCAAAACTCTTTTTCGTTTTCGGCACCCACAGCATTGCGCTTACAGTGCCATACTATATTTAATTGAATGATTCAATTACCTTACAGTAATTTTCTGTGTAACGCAAACTTGTTGCAATAGTTCTTTATTGTACTAATTGTATTGTATAATTATTGTATATGAATGTCGATAAGGTCAGTTATTTACGTACACCATTCTTATAGTGGGCATTTGTTATGATAATGATATAATGTGCCACCGAGTTTCTAGTACAGCTGTTTCTCGTTATAATTTGTATGAGGAATACGGTCCCAGAAAAGCTTGCATAATGGAATTCTCATATATCAAATTTGTCTACATTATATAAAGAGGTTACGTTCCATTAGCAATTTATCCCTTAAATGCAGAAAAGCACTCTTTCGTAATAATATGTGCTGCGCTAAAGCACAACGCACAACTGGAATGGTATATGTATAACGACAATCTATTGGAAAAACCCTGTAAACAAGAAAAACCAAGGTACTGTATTGTGTCAGGGTCTCCGCAAATCTCATAATAAAAGCGCATTTTCTCGCAAAAAAAAAAAGAAAAATCAGTTGCCATAGTTGTCCATTCGCATATAACGAAAACCTTGTGTATTTATGTGCATAGTCTCTCGCTTCTAGTTTCTATTTCTCAAGAATTTCAAGCCTGTAAGCGTTATCTTTTTTGATTGAAATTCTGCAGAAAAAGCCCTACTTGTTATTTTCTGCCACTTCTACGATTACGCCGGGCTTCCTACGCGCTGTGTGGAATGGCTGAGTTCCCTACATTGCTTGATGAGAATTCCAGCAATTACAGGACAACTGTCGCCATTCATGAACCAGACTGAATGCTTTCAAATCAAAATGTGTTTAATAATGTCTAGAGAAAATGTGGAATGTATTTATACATTCACCTTACGTGTATTTAGACTTATAGTCTTTAAAGGCTTCTATAGGTGCTGTTTATATACACATATCTGTTAAGAGACCTGTTTATTAAAAAAACTTGTCTTTATATATTGTCCATCACTGGTAGAGATAGAAGCTCACTGTTCAACAAGTGCTGAGATATCTTATTATGCCCCCCTCCTCTACCACCACGGCTACGGCTTGTGACTGCTGGTATTGTAGTCATCATTTTGCCCAGTTTTGTTAAACTATAGATGCAGGCCCTACATGGAAACTGTGTAGCACAGAAAGACCAAGTATTTCTTGTACTTAGTTATGCATTGATTAGTTTTTGAATATATTAAGAAAAGCAGTAAAAATTTGTATGATGCAGCTTTATTGATCAGCGGTATGCATATAATTTTTCTCGTACCTTCTATCAAAGTAAATGCATTTCTGAAGGAGGTGCTTCCAGTTTTCTACCCTCTTTTGAAGAAGTTCGTGGGTTCTAATTTCAAACATTGTTGAACCGATAGTGGCCTCAAATCGGGGTTTTCGCAAGTGTTCGTTAAGTATTGGGAACAAAAAACAAATATCACGTGGTATAACTAGCGCTGCAACCAGAATCAGGCAAAATTTTTCAGCAAAAATCTCGAGGAATACCTGGTGATACGCTAGAAGAATGAGCTGGTGTATTATCGTGGCGTAGAAAATTACGTGGTGCAACTACGTTTAATGTGTTTTACTACCTAAACTATCTTCATGAGTTGCTCTCGTCATGTATCATTGATTCTCGAGAAAATGCACAAGAATAATGAAGGTGAGTCTCAGAAAATTATGGCTATCATTTTCTGAACACACTTCTCTACATTGCATTTGAGTGGTTCATAAGAACAAGAGGGAATTAAGTACCTGTCTCGACTGAATCTAGCCCTTGGGATCATATTGTTAAATCGAGTTCTTAGGTTAGGCAGCGTTAAAAATCTGTTTCAGCTGCCTCAATTTTTGTTAATAGGCTCAGTAATTGATATGCCAGCTGTTTGAGCCAGCTAGTCATCACCATACAACGCCTTGTGCACCCGAAGAGAAAAAAATAGTGTGAATAAAATTTGGCGTAAAATGTAGAATGCCGCACCATGTGACATCTTAACTTCCTTTCTTCCTTTGTTTCTATCTATCTATCTGTCTATCTATCTATCTATCTATCTATCTATCTATCTATCTATCTATCTATCTATCTGTCTATCTGTCTATCTGTCTATCTGTCTATCTGTCTATCTGTCTATCTGTCTATCTATCTATCTATCTATCTGTCTATCTATCTATCTATCTATCTATCTATCTATCTATCTATCTATCTATCTGTCTATCTATCTATCTATCTATCTATCTATCTATCTGTCTATCTATCTATCTATCTATCTATCTATCTATCTGTCTATCTATCTATCTATCTATCTATCTATNCTCCAGAAGAGGGAGGACAAAGCAATTAAAGCAGCGACGTGTCAAATCTACCGAGCCAAACACCCTTCAAGCACGCCTCATAAGACCAATTTTCTGCGATGCACGTGAGGCAACCGAACGAATGTGGCGCTCAAACGTCAACTTTGGGTTAAAATTGACACCCAAGATATAATTGTATATGAGTGTCGATAAGGTCAGTTATTTACGTACACCATTCTTATAGTGGGCATTTGTTCCTGTGCCCCCGAGTTTCTAGTACAGCTGTTTCTTGTTATATTTTGTAGGAGGAATACGGTCCCAAAAAAGCTTGCACAATGGAATTCGCATATATCAAATTTATCTACATTATATAAAGAGGTTACGTTCCATAAACCATTTGTCCCTTAAATGCAAATCCAGCACTCTTTCGTAATAATGTGTACTGCGCTAAAGCACAACGCACAACTGTAATGGTATATGTATAACGACATTCTACTGGAAAAAAACCCTGCAAACAAGAAAAACCAAGGTACTGTATTGTGTTAGGGTCTCCGTAAATCTCATAATAAAAGCGCCTTTTCCCGCAAAAAAAAAAAAAAAATCAGTTGCCATAGTTGTCCATTCGCATGTAACGAAAACCTTGTGTATTTATGTAGGTTCTTGCTTCACTTTCTACTTCTCAAGAATCTCAAGCCTGTGAACGACGTTATCTTTTTTGATTGAAATTCTGCAGAAGCCCTACTTGTTATTTTCTGATGCTGCTACCAATACGCCAGGCTGCCTACGCGCTGTGTGGAATGGCTGAGTTCCCTACATTGCTTGATGAAAATTCCAGCAATTAAAAGCCAACTGTCACCATTCATGACCCAGACTGAATGCTTTCAAATCGAAATGTGTTTAATAATATCTAAAGAAAATGTGGAATGTATGTATACTTTCACCGAACGTGTATTTAGACTTATAGTCTTGAAAGGCTTGTATAGATGCTGTTTATATACACATATCTGTTAAGAGACCTGTTTATTAAAAAACTTGTTTTTATATGTTATCCATCACTGGTAGAGATAAAAGCTCACTGTTCAACAAGTGCTAGGATATCTTATTATGCCCTCCCTCCCCTACCACCACGGCTACGGCTTGTGACTGCTGGTATTGTAGTCATCATTTTGCACAATTTTGTTAAACTTTAGATGCAGGCCCTACATGGAAACTGTGCAGCACAGAAAGACCAAATATTTCTTGTACTTAGTTATGCATTGATTAGTTTTTAAATATATTAAGAGAAGCAGTGAAAATTTGTATCATGCAGCTTTATTGAACAGCGGTATGCATACATTTTTTCTCGTACTTTCTATGAAAGTAAATGCATTTCTGAAGGAGGTGCTTCCAGTTTTCTACCCTCTTTTGCAGAAGTCTGTGGGTTTTAATTTCAAACATTATTTAACCGATAGTGGCCTCAAATCGTGGTTTTCGCAAGAGTTCGTTAAATGTTGGGAACAAAAAACAAATATCACGTGGTAAAACTAGCGCTGCAATCAGAATGAGGCAATATTTTCCCACGAAAATCTCGAGGAACATCAGGCGATACGCTAGAAGAATGAGCTGATGTATTGTCCCCAGGCAACATTTTTTTGTCCCCTGGACATGCGGGGTATATCGCCGGTCAATGTGCCATGGATGTCAGAATGTGATATCTAAAGGATGTAATAATTTGGAAAATTTTGGGAACATG
>LQNS02001578.1:4827779-4843437 GCA_001587735.2 Parhyale hawaiensis | reverse complement strand
TGTGGAGCATATTTTTAACGTACTGATCAAAGATGGCCAGTGGAGAGATCTAGCAGATATTAAGCCGTTCCACGCAGATATTAAGCCGTTCCAAGCAGATAGTTCGCAGTTTCATGCAGCGACTCTCGCCAGTAACTGCAAAGATCAGGAGCGTAAAAAACGTGCCCAAAGCGGACGTAGCGACCTCGCCACTGCACCGCCACTGCATAGCCGTGACTCTGGAGTCTGCGGCGAACGTCACCGAACTGCTCGAAAAACTGCACCGATTTTCAATAGGGTTTCGAAAGTAGTATAACTTGTGCTAGACAAACGCATGTCACCATTCATGATGACCGCGTATAACCAGTTTGGCTTTAAAGCCGAATATAGAACGGAAATAGCTGTATTTACACTCAAAGAGGTTACAAATCACTTCATTTGCGTGGACCTCCCACGTACCTGTATTTTCTAAACGCTAAAGCTGGATTTTATTATTATTATTATTATTAAATCACTCCAGGCTGGCGACGTAGGAACGGAGAAACTCCATGAGGTTAACAAACCCCCACGCAACCAGCCCAGCGGGTGGAGAAATCAAAAGAATGAAAAAAAAGAAGATCCGTCTAGTGTCTTATCGAGACACATGTCTAGCAAATTTGCTGCCAATACCAGCACCAGCAAAGACAGAGCCATCAAGACCATTCCAAACATCCACACACGATAGAAAAAACGAACCGGAATACTGGCCCGTACGGCATCGCAACGGTTCCAAGACAAACTCATGAAGAGCACCAGTCTGCCGAGTATACCTCACCCGAACAAATGGATTTGACCTTGAACACCACTACTCGCTCTTTAAGTGGATGATCGAGAGACAAATACCCATTACATCGTTAAAACTCTAAAATATTGGTTCCAAACTGAGAAGTGCTTTGTGAAATGGGGAACAGCAATGTCATCAGCGTTTGGAATTACTGATAGCACAAGGCAGGGACGGTTGCTCTCCCGCTTCTCTTTAATATCTTCATTGACAATATTGACACCCAACTGAACGCAGACGGATTAGGGTGCCATATTAATGGTAAAGCAGTAAATGCGCTAAGCTTGGCTGATGACATGGTCCTTGCTGCTCTCCATTCCAGCAGGCTCCGAAAACTACTTACAATTTGTGAGAATGAAGCTAGTAAACTTTGTATTGAATATAATACTGTCAAAATTGTCTACATGTACATTAAACCAGGAAACAATAAACAACATTGCCGGCCGACAGAGTGACATATCTAACTGGTGTAGAGTTCACTAATGTAAGCAACTTCTCTTACCTGGGTCACAAAATCACCGATGATTTTCGTGAGAACTAGGATATAGAGAAAGAAACTCGGGAGCTCCAGGCGGCGGGCAACATGCTAGTGATTAATTTTGGTCACTGTTCTGAAAATGTAAAAATTTTAATGTCACTTGTTTCGTAGCTATTGTTACCCCATGTACTGCAACTCGCTTTGGTCGTACTTTATGCAGAAGACCATTGGGCGCCTACGTGTGGCTTATAATGACATATTTCGCCGGCTTACTAATGTACCGAGGTCATCTAGAGCTAGCGTAATATTTGCTTATAAGTTTACTGACTATTTGAAAGTCAGAACAGAACAAGGAAATGCGTTTTCAGTCTCCAAAGCAAGATAAAAAAATCAGCTAATACGTTGATAAATCTGATTTGTGATGGCCCTGGCTACAGTATGCCAAATATATATATAGCCGATGGCAGCGCATACTTTTACCAAACAGAGGCCAAACAATGAGCCGAAATATAGTGTAGTGTGTACTAAGTCAACCGCTTTCTGTATCAGATTTAAGTCTAGTAATAAGCTATGTTTAATATATCTATTGTACCACCCCTGTGCGTACTTAATAAAGTTGATTGATACTAAAGTAATGGAACAATGGTGAGGCACCCGATAACTTTACTCAAAACTTCATGAATACTTATCGAAACGCACCCTGCCACAAAGCCAAAAGTGTGTTGAGGTTTCTTGATGAGGAAGGAGGGGAGACTCTTGACTGGCCTGCTCAAAGTCCTGACCTCAAGCCCATAGAGAACCTGTGGAAAGTCTTGGGTAAGAAAGTCATGGCCCGAAATCCAACAAACACAGAGGATTTGTGGACAAAGCTCAAAAGAGGAATGGGGCAGGATTGATATTGAACGATGCCGCAATTTAATTGAATCTTGCCCTCGAAGATGTGTTGAAGTCATTAAACATAAAGGATCGTTCACAAAATATTGATTAAGGATGAAGGTTTTTCTTAAATTTGTTGTTTTGTTGCGTTTTTTGTCAAGTGTCCCTTAATTCTGCTCACACTAAATTCATTATTGCAAGTTAACTATAGATAACTTTTTTCTTATCCTTCGGATCGTAATAAATTCATAGCATATTATTAGGTATTCCAATATCTTTTTTGTGTTAAAATTTCAGCGTTGAACCTTTCACAGTTTTTGAGATATGAAATTTTTTTATTTTTGTCCCTTAATTATGCTCGCAACTGTAAATAAAGTACAATTTCATTTGGCTGATTCGAATTGTGTTTAGAAATTTATTCCCGACAGTTTCAAAAGAATTCTTTGTGTGAATTTTCAAGTTTTGGTTGAACACGCTCTGACGTGTGGCCCGAGGATTAATAAAGCCATAATTATTTTTACTTAAGAGGAGGGTTCGGGCAAAAATCGAACTTACTTTATTTTTGCACCGATTTGAATGAAATTTCATACAGATATATAAAATGGAAAAAGAAATTGTTTTGACTCATGTACTTTCTTCCATTTTTGCCATTGAAAACGAGTTATTAAATGAAAACGAGAAAAATGGGCGGGTTTCGGAAAGCCCTACTCCTCCTACAGTTATTGAGCTACAGAGCTGATTTTAGTTTCAAAACAAGCGGAATATTACCATCTATACGAAGTGCATTTTTCTGTTTGATTTTCAAAATAGTTATTGGAAAATTTAAAAAACTGAAAAAATCAACTTTTTTCTTTAAAGGGTACACTATCATTCGTCTCCATATTCTAAAATCAAACCGAAAAATGCAATTCTTATAGAGAATTAAATTTCACTTCATTTGACACCAATATAATCTCTGTAGCTGAAAAACTGTCGGAGTAGGATATTGAAGCCGAAAAATGAGTCTTTTAGAGAGCCCGTGCTTCCGTTTTCTTTCAATGACTCGTTTTCTAAGGTGAAAATGGGAAAAAGTCATGAGTCAATCACACATTCTTTTCCGATTTCACATATCTGTACCAAGTTCCATTCAAGTCGGGACATAAATAAAGCATTCATTTTTTTTTTCAGACGTATTCTCGAATTTTCATTCGTGAAATTTCCCTCAAAAAGGTTCAAATTTTGTTTCTATATTCTTGTACCGATTTGGATAAAACTTTTTACAGATATGTAATATCGAAAAGAATGTGGGTTAGACTTATGTACTTTTTCCCCTATTCCTCATAGAGAACGAGTTATTCAAAGAAAACGGCTTTTCTCGTTTTTTAATAACACGTTTTCTAGGGGAAAATGGGGAAAAAGTACAGGGATTTAAAACCCCTATTTTTTAAAATTTAACATATATCTGCACGGGAAACTAAAAAATTAAAGCATAAGACATTTTATTTATGCACCGCTTTGAGTGAAACATGGATAAATATGTGACATCGAAAAACAATGTGGGTTGGACTCATGTACTTTTCCATTTTCGCCATACAAAACGAGTTATTAACAGAAAACGGCAACACGCATTTTCTTTGAATAACTTGTTTTCTGTGGCGAATATGGGAAAAATACAGATGTCTAACCCTATTTTTTTTTAGTTTTACCTATCTCCAACCAGTTTCGTGAAAATCGACTCAATAACAAAAAGTTAACATAACTAAAGTTAACAAAACAAATAATAAAGGTTAACAAATAGTTAAAAATTTAAAGTAAAAAAAATGAGCTGTTAAAAATGCCCCCATCCGCTCCTAGCTCCCTTTTCTGGCCACTTAGGGTTGCACTGGTTGCCTAAAACGTTGCCTTCGTGTCCGTCTAATGTATATCTCCTGTTGACGGTTTTCTGCCTGAACCCTCCCTTTTACCTGTGGGTTGGTGACCCTCCGGGCCAGAAAACTTTACAGGTTCGTGCTGCAGATATATGCCAACTGACGCCAGAGTAGTTCACGTTTTAGAAAATTATTGCAAAAACGATATTTATGAGACAAAAGTAGGTGGGAATTAGGATAAGGCATCTTTATAAAGATCATCCTTATAAACGAACAAAATTACTTGAGCTGTTTGTACAGGCATTCTTCCACATTGTAGAACAGCTACTCAACAAGCATTCATTAATTTAATATTTAGTTACTGCCAAGTGAATTTCTTCCAAGACTAATGAACGGAGAGCTGCGTTAACTTCAGACCGTCGTTCAACGGCGTATGTCTAGTCAAGATGCTCGAGAAGTTCTCCAATGCGAATGAGATCCGGTGACTCCGCGGACCCACTCAGATCATTGATGTTATGGATTTGGAGCCATTTGGCACAATGCGAATAGTGCAGTTAGCTTGCTGAAACAAAGTATTATTTTGGTGACAAGTAACACTTTTTTAAATTCGTTGCGTTTTGCTTTCTCTCCGTTTTTACCAGACTCGCCGTACCTTCAGCTGAAGATCTCCCAAGACCATCAGCAATCCTCGCCGAAAACGCTGCTTGCTCAAGACCTGTTCCTCATTCCTCAGATTGCGCCAGTATTGCTGAAAACCGTCAGGCTTTTCCAAATATAGAACTTCTTTTTTTCCTTAAATACTGCTTTTGCTCAATTTTCGGTATTCCGTTGGAATTATACCCACTCTCACTATTTCTTCTGTAACGTTGTCAGTGCTGGTACTGTTGTCCCCTTCTTGTACACAAAGTTTTCTCTCCTATCAGTTGCACTCTCCCTGTTGTCGGAATTAACTCCAGGGACATTTAGACAGTTCTTGAGCTCGTTCCTGTACAAGAAGCTTCCCAGGACATCCTGCAACGAATGACCAAAAGTTTTGCTAAACTTCCAGTTGATTTTTTTTACCCTTACGATTCGAGATTTTTCAAAACGTGGCAGCTTGCTGCTCTAGAGCTCCTGATTTGCCTTGTAATTGAATTAATTGAATTATAGAAGAAATCATCAACACCTAAGACTATTTTTTACCTTTCTCTTTTCATGGGAGCGTACACCACTTTCCAATACTGAATGAATTGAGATTCATAGATTTTAATCACAACACTTACAAATTTCAATGTGGCCTGTGCTCAAGCACTGGTGCGGTTCTCTTTGTCAATGGTAAAGGTGTAAGAATGCTTAAAAGTGGAAACTTTTCTCGCTGCGTTATTTGTACTTTCAGTTATTTTTACTCCCAAACAATATGGTTTAGTCTGTATTTTAAAAAAGTTCATCAAAATGAAAAAGAAAATAATATATAGAGCCTCTCAGCTTTATAAATTTCATTTTGTGTAAATTCTAAAAAAAATGAATTAATTCTCAAGAAGTTTAGAACAAATTTGTTGATTATCTATCGTTATGTTCACCAAACTTACCCAACTAATCAAATAAAAGAAAACACTAAATTCAAGATAGTCAATATTCCTGTTGACGGCAAGGCTTTTATTTACTTTAAAATAATAGTTAACATTACGCGAATCTTTTAATTGTTGTTAGTGCAGATGATAGCTGAATTAACTTGAAGCAATGCTAAGGTGTCGTCGATTGGTACCACAAAGTCGTGTTAAGCTAAGAAGACTTAGGTTGATTTGTCCGGGAATCAGGGAGATCCGTTCGTTTCCCAACTTTGAATCGAGGTTTAAGAGTAAACCTTAATACGTTTGTATGAACCACTGAAATGCCCGAAAAATAAATGTTGCTTCTGTAAAGTAGAATTTTTGGCATTCTTGTGCATAATCGGGTTGCCATTAACCGATGCAACACAGTTGAAAGTGGTAAAACGCATATTCCTGCCTGAAACTCTGCGGAAGTCTATCCTCGTGGGCTTAGCCTTACTCGACTATGCGGTGTCGATGTGTTGACTGCTACGCAGTAATACGGAACTGTTGCCATCATCTCCCTTGCGCTTCCATTAGCGGCCTGAAACATCTCATAATATAGGTAATACTCCAAAGACTGTATACAAACCGACCACAAAGTCTGTAGCATTATTACAAGCATGGTAGCAGTGAGCGCTGGAATTGTGGAATTGTTTTCTTGCTAGGATCTAGTCTTCTGCACGTTCCCTAAACGTGAACTACATAGTGGAAAAACTCTCTCCTAGATGATTTCATATCTGCGTTCCTCGTTGAACAAACGAACGCGATTTCGGACATTGTGCATTTGCAACGGAATGGAGTGCAGGACTAATTAATGAACAAACTAGGCATTCTGAGAGCGCCCACCTCCGCCAAGCACTGAATGTTAACGGAAAATTCTAATTGGTTCTAAAATTAGGATTTCTTCTTTGCCCTCACTAAAATTTAATCGGTTGCACCTCATGATAGTAATAACATCTATATTTTCTTGAAGATCCATTTGTAACTTTTTGAGCTATATGTTCTAACAAACATTTTGACAAACAGTCAAACATAGAAATAGATAAACCGATCATCACTAAAATTTGATTATTAGTAGCTTTTAACATGTTTAACAAATTCCTGCAAATTTCTTGAAGATCCGTTCAGACTATTTGAGTTATGCTACTGACAAACATGAAAACAAAAAGGGACAAACGGACTGACAGGTGAAGACAAAAATGCGATCATTTACTCCTAGTAATAACAGTAACAACTACTGCAAATTTCATAAAGATCGCTCACTGTTTTTTTTTTTTTATTATTATTTATGTTACCGAGAATAAGAGGCATACGAACTGTCGAACAATTGGTTGAACGGATCTCTACCAAAAGTTAATCATTTGTCCCTCCTATCATACCTATAGCAATCCCTGTAAATTTTGTTAAGATTCGTTCATAACTTTTTGAGTTATCTTGGTGACAGACTGACACACTCGACAAAAACTTAAAAAAGGCTGTGAACGGATTTATCAATATCAGGAAGCGCCAAGAGCCACTCAAGTGAAGTCTAAATCATACGGAAGCTACTACAGAAGTCATCACAAATAGCAAGGCAACGCCGTGATATTCACGGCATATATACACGACATCTCGTGACTAATTCGTCATATTCCAGGTTAGTTTCCAAACAGTGACATCAGTTGAGTTAGATCACGATGCTGTGCCAACTTTAACCTACTAATAGCCTGTTTTCAAGCAGTGCTCGATAAACTGGGCGTATATTTTCAATAATTACAGAGCAGATTTAACATGTTTAGGTACGATAGACAATAATTCATCTCAACGAACTGAAGAAAGAGAGCAGTTTCTGCTAACAGACGTACTAGAAAATCGTATTTTATGAAAACGTTTAACCCTTTTCAAAATCAGACCACGCGATATTTCCCAAAAAATGAATGATGGACTTATAATAAAAGCAAAGCTGTGTGTAAGCCTATGGAAGCCGTTTCCTATTAATAGTCTTCCCGCTTCGCAGATTTTTTGGATACCAAACGGTCGATGATCCTGGTGTAGTTCATGCTAGTGTGTGACCCGGCGTCACTATCAGCGATTTTACGGTCAGCGTCACCTCGTTCCCATCAGCGACTTTACGGTCAGCGTCACCTCGTCCCCATCAGCGACTTTACGGTCAGCGGCCTGGCATCCCATGATCCCTTTAGCGACTTTAAGCCCCATCTAGACACCGCAGAAACGTTTTCACCGATCGCTGCCGGTTTTCCTCGTAAAATCGCAGAGCTTTTTGCGTTTTCGCATGTTTCCGACTTGCCGAATGTTTTGCGCTATATAGGCTTCCAACAAAGCAGGTTCGCCATGAAGTATTTTGTTCCTCTCACGGAAAATGCATATATTAGGCGTTCTATAAGGTTTTCTTTCTGCTTTATAGACATTTGAAAACTTCATGCTCTTCTGAGTTGTAATTCAATCCATCTTTGACGAGAAATGTGAAGCTTTACTACAATAGTGACACTTGTGGAGGAAGCAGAATTGCCGGCAAACATTTTGTTAACGTTTTGTGGTCACACAGTTGTGTTTAAGATATAAAATACAATGTTCAAACACTTAGCACTACGTATGGGGAGCACAAAATTGTTGAATAACTCTACCTTAGAAATTTATTTGCTTGAGAATCATTTTTGGAGTTGTTCTCCAAGCCAGTCGCTGGCATGTGTTGCTATGCCCTCCAAAACACTACCGCGTGGTAAAGAAAAGTGCGAAAATGTCAACCCAAGCTCGGTTGGCAGTACGCGTTTTGCTGGCGAACGCATATAAGTAGGATCTGCATTTACAATGATTGCTATTTCATAGTTGTGTGAATACCCGAAGTAAAATAAGTCTTTAATAGTGACAAAAACTGCAGCTTCTTGGGATCAAGGGGCGTAAACCACTAAGTGCTGCTCAACATCTGCGTTTAAATAATTCTCAAGCGTCGCTACAATGCACCGTGCGACAGTGTGGACGCTGCTGCGAAATTTTCACTGCGTTCTGCGAAATCACACAGGCGTTTTTCGCACTGAACGGTGGTGTGGACGGGGCTTAACGGTCAGCGACCCGGCATCCTTCTCACTGATGAAATACAGTACATTGCTATAATTTCTGACAGGGCTGCACGTTCTCATATCTACTTGTTAGCAATTATATGAGCTATTTAGCTAAATAGGGCGCAACTTGTGGCTAAAATTTGTTGGTCTGAAGACGATCGAATGCCTCTAACCCAATACTTGTAAAAAAGCGTCTTAAGGCGGGGACAGATGGAGATATAAATTGCTGTATATATTGCCTCGTACAGCAGTGGCTAGGAAGCGAAGAGTGGAACGGGAGGACTCAAAGGGACTAAAATAAAACTTAGCCGTGACCGCATGTAGCCGATTGGCGTCACATTGACGAGTCGAAGTATTTGAGTGCG
The DNA here is from genome assembly GCA_001587735.2 of Parhyale hawaiensis. Taxonomy (NCBI): domain Eukaryota; kingdom Metazoa; phylum Arthropoda; class Malacostraca; order Amphipoda; family Hyalidae; genus Parhyale; species Parhyale hawaiensis. The sequence continues at coordinate 4,834,442 of LQNS02001578.1, read as the reverse complement.
GGACTCCAGGCCTTTGCAGGTTGGGTTCTTAATCCTTACCAACAAATACAAGTAGCGTTATATTCTGTACGCAAGACAAACCCCAGGAACCAACAGCTGTTGCTGGAATATTCTCTAGTTGACAACAACATTTTATCCTGTTATATGTGTGGGTGCAGCTCAAAAAACTGGTCAGTCAAGAGCGGGAGATTGAATGAGATAACTCGAAAAATAAAATACGGCGATATGTTTGAATATTATCTGTGGAAAGCACTGTAAAGTGAATATGAAGTGTAAATGAGGCTTCAGTTTAAAAAAAAGTTAAATCAGTTATACCCGCTCAAATTTCACCGTTAGTGCCGTGAGTTTCCACCAGGCTCCACTGCAATTTTCTATAGATAATTGTTTATCGCTCACTTAGAATAAATTCTCTTTATTTAGGCTATGCGCTTAGAAGATGCGCAATTTACGACAATTTATTTTTCTGGCAAAATCGGTTAAAATGATCATAGGCCGCTCAGCCACAGATTTGTCTATGTGACGCCATTGGTGACGTCACTTTGTGATGATAGTTTCTCACGAATCCTCCCGTTATGCGCTTTGCTTCCTTCCAGTGGATATCAATTTACTGCATCGCAGTTTTGAACAGAGCAGATAATGCCGGCTGTCCCTTAATACGCACCCCACACCTGAGCAGGAGGCATGCAGAACGTTACTATTTATGTGCAATTATGTTTATGATGCAACGGTGTCGAACATTACTCATGTTGTAATTGTGGCTACTTTTATTACCTCCGCCAAGGAGGTTATGTTTTCGTCGTGCTTGCATGTTTGTCTGTCTGTCACCAAGATACCTCAAAAAGTTATGAACCGATTTGGACGAAATTTACAGGGACTGTTAGGTATGTTAGGAAGAACAGATGATTAACTTTTGGTGAAGATATGTCCATCTGTTGGTTTGTTTGTTTTGTTTGCCTCGTTTTTCTCAATGCTATAACTCGAAAAGTTATAGATGGAATTGATGAAATTAACATGAGTTGTTAGGTATATAACATAGAGTAAATGACCAAATTTTGGTAATGATCCATTTGTTCGTTCGTTTGTCACTGATTTCAATTTTATGCTTGTTAGCACAATAACTCAAAAAATAATGAATGAATCGTTATGAAATTTATAGGGGTTGTTAGCAATGTTAAAAGACGTGAATGATTAAATTTTGATGTAGATCGGTTTGTTCGTTTGACTCATGTGTCTTCACGTTTGTTTCAGTATAACTCAAAAAGTTATGAACGGATCTTCAAGAAAATCGCACAAGCTCTTATTACTATCAAAAGGCACAAATGATTAGATTTTGGAGTTTATACAAAGAAAAATTATGGTTTCAGAGCCAATTTGAAATTTTTGCTACAGTTGCCTCGCTTGGCTGAGGTATTATGAGATCAGATTAGATAGGCGGCAGTAGACGAACCAATGGGCCCATTCCCAAGGAGACACCGGAACCTACACCCCGACCCTCTGTGAGCTATTGCCATTGTGTTAGTAGGATATATAGGACTGGAGAAAAGAAAAAGAAAAGAGAGAGAAAATAGGGTAAGAATCCCAGCCACAGAGACGATCATGAATGCACGCAAGCATGATCAAAAACCGCCGATATGCGGAGCTTAAAGATGCCAGGCAGTGTAGTTGTAGCGGGAGAGAGAAGAAGATGGATTAAGGTGGCCTAGGAAGCTTTGGCCGTTAAGAGCTTGCAACTCCTGGAGGAGGAGTTCTTAGTTGTGGAGGATGTCTCTCCCAATGTATGTCAAGCCGATTTTTAAACGCGTTGACTGACTCTGCACTCACAACGTCGGAGGGGAGTCTATTCCAAATGCTTACTATGAAATACGGAAAGAACTGCTGACTTAAAGTCGTTTTTCGGGTCTCATTCTTGAGTTTTTGACCGTTGTTTCGCAAGCGATCCTAGAGGTCTCTTTCAAAGAGCCCAGTTTGTAGGTACGTCGTTGAAGCCATTCAAGTACTTGAATGTTTCTATAGTTGCCCCCTGAGTCGCCTTTGCTCGAGAGAGATCTGACCTAGTTCATTTAGGCGACATTCATACGGCTTATTTCGCAACTGAGGTATCAATTTCGTTGCTCTGCGCTAGACTCTTCCAAGTTATCGTTATCTTTACACAGATGAGGCGACCAGAATTGGACAGCGAATTCTAAGTGTGGCCGCACTAATGCCTTGTACAAGGGAACGATGATGTCCTTGGACTTATATTCAAAATTCCTTGTGATGAATCCCAGTACTCTGCTTGCCATTTTCACACTCATGCCAACTTGCTGACTGTGTTGTAGTTTGTTTGTAATAGTGATTCCCAAGTCACGTTGTTGGGTGACAGCAGCCAGTACCATCCCGTTCATTTTCAATGGGGTTAAAGGGTTCGCAAGCCCTATGTGCATTACTGAGCATTTGTCAACATTAAAGCTCATCTGCCAAGTTATGCTCCATTCCACGAGGATGTAAAAGTCTTGTTGGAGCGCTGCTCTTTTCGTGGCAGGATGACATAGTTTAGTGTCATCCGCAAATTTACTGATTTTACTACGGATGTTAAGATCGAGATACGTCTTCCTGTATGCCATGGGCTTCCAATTTTTTCAATTGCCGTTGATGGAGGAAGTTGTCGAAAGCACTCTCTGAGTGCTCTAGTTCGTTCTGTAACTTGTCCAGTTTTACTCATGATACAAATTTCGGTCATAATATAACTAACTAGAGCACTCTGAGAGCGGATACTGTACCTACGCCAAGCGATGCAAAGGTAGCAAAAGATTTAAATTGGCTCTGAAACATGATTTACTTTGTATCAACTCCAAAATCTAATCATTTGTGCCTTTTGATAGTAATAACAGCTTGTGCAATTCCTTGAAGATCCCTTCATAACTTTTTGAGCTATGCTACTAACAAACGTTATGACAAACATCAGTAAAACAAAGAAACGAATGAACCGATCTGCACCAAAATATAATGTTTTACGTCTTTTATCATTGCTAACAACCCCTAAGAATTTCACAAAGATTCATTTTTTATTTTTTGAGTTATTGTGCTAACAAGCATAAATTAAAAACAGTGCCAAACAAACGAACGTACGGACGGATCGTCACAAAAATTTGGTCATTTACTCTTTGTGATATACTTAACAACTCATATGAATTTCATATAAATTCGCCCGTCTCTTTTTGACTTATGGCATTGAGAAAAAATGAGGCAGACAAACTAACAACGAAACGGATGGACGGATCTTCACTAAAAGTTAATCATCTGTTCCTCCTAACTTACCTAACAACCCCTGTGATTTTCGTCAAAATCCGTCCATAACTTTTTGAGTCATCTTGGTGACAGACAGACAAATGGCCAAACAGACAGACAGACAAACCTGAGAAAAACATAACCTCCTTGGCGGAGGTAATCATAACCTCTTTGGCGGAGGTAACCAAGAAGGAAAACATCAGCTCTGAAGATTCTCAATGATCTAGCCGACCTTTAGTACAAGACTCATTCTAAGGGCCTGCAGATATTCCACTTAAATTCCTTTAGCTTCACGCAAATTATATATATATATATGTGTATGACAGCTTGTATTTTGATTGGCTATATGAGGCGGCATCTCTTTGCTATGGCTGAAAACTCAAAACTGTAGATCATTTGCTGCTAGTAATATTCGAAAAAGAATTGTGCAAAAATAAATTTTCTCTTCCTTGAAAGTGTGCAGGCAATTCTTAAAGTTATTTTCGAGTAGCTATATAAGAAGTTAGTAAAATCAACATTATTACGTATACAGTCCAAGGCTACAGTAGAAACTCCAATTTATATATATTATAATTCCGCTGGAGGCTCCATCCATCCGTTCGTCAGTCCCTCCCTGTGTCTGCACGTTACGTTTTTCAGTATTAGTGGAAGCTTCAACTTGTAAGAAACTCTAATTTTCGCTGGATGAAAGTTCAACCATAGCTGCCTTCTTACTCTCGCTCATGAAGTAATTTGCTGTTAGTTTCGAAGCAAATATATGAAGTTCATTTTGCACGTATCATACATACTGTACTGATTTCATATCTTGTAATATCTACGTTTTTAGCGTCCCATAACAATTCAAATATGGGAAAATTCGTAGCCAGAATACGGTGGAAAGCGAGCTGTTCTGAACTATTTCGTTCTAAGGCATTTTTGAAGAGAAAGCTCGATGTTTAAAGAAATCACGTCAACTGCCGGAAAAAGTGCGACATGAATCAATTATTAGAAAAAATGTTCTAAGTGTCGTATTAAGTGGGAAAGCTATCGAACAAAGAGTATAAAGCAGTCACTGGCTCAGCAATATAATTATTGAAATTAAAAAATACAAGGATGAAAATGGATATATTAAAACTCTGAAAGGCTAAATAATGTTATCTTCAGAGAATGATAAACAAAGGTTAGCGATGTTGTGTAAATATAGAAGAAACGCAACTAGAAAAGCACCTCCGAAGAGTGAGATTGCTATATGTGTTTTTGTGCTGTCTGTTTTTTTATATCATGATATACAAGCAGAAAAGTATGTTCTTTATGATAAAAAACACCTGGTTTTTTATCGCTAACGACGTAATATTTTAGCTACAAAGCAATAATACTTAATCGTAAAAGACACAGTTGTTCATCACAACGCTCATGTTCATCTGTTGTTCATCACAAACGACAATGTGCATTGACGCAAATTAAAACGAAAAGGTAGTTTACAGTTAACTAATTTTGCTTTATGGCAAACAACCATTTTTCTGTGTGTATAAGGGCGAAAATTTTGCTGTAAAACATCTGCGAGATTCACCGGTGATATAGCGTCTAGCTAGGTAGTGTTGGGTGACTTACGATGGACATGCTACGACTTGGCATACACGTGTTATTTCAAGCCCGCTGCGCACGAGTCTGAACACGGAAGACTTCACGTTCTTGGAAGAGATGTTCTTGTGCGCGTGGTAACGGTTGAATCTATTACGACACATCGATTTCAATTATGTACAGTTGCAAATTGAAACACAATAGAAATTCAAAGGGAGATTCTAAACTGTGCAAGTGGCTTTCACTATAATGGAATGGCTGCCGCAGCTCGGAGTTTAAGCAGTTTTTGAATATAATAATATTAGACAAGTCGAAGCTACACGTACAGCAGCGTAATTGGAAGGATTGTGAGAAACGTACCCATGTTTCAACTCTTATTTGCAGCAGACTTGAGGTTAGACGCAGTTCGTAAAGATTAAGGGGCAGGCGCTCTTGATGGGGTAGGCTAGGTTGTGTTGAGGAGCTGCATTTGGTCTAACTAAAGTGAGTTATAATAGCGTAGGTTACGATTGCTTCATTGAAAAAAGTGATAATGTTAACTAACCGTGGAGTTTCGACGGTCCCGCTAGTAAATTTCATTAGGTATTGTACAGTACTTTCGTGCAGACTAAATTGAAGAAAATTGCTACGAACACTGCTTGGAAATAAAGAGAACTTATGAGTTACGAAATTATACGTTCAAGACAAAACTTCTCAGGTAGATTTATTGTTAAATCAGTTACCTAACTTATTTATCAGGCAAACGTTTGTCGTTTCAAGTAAATCCATAGAACAAGTTACAAGTATATTCAATTGTTACTTTTTAGAATAACTCTCAGATACCAGCCGGAAGGACTCCTGAAAAAAATAACCGTATTTCTATATTTTTTTGTTTGGCAAGGCTCGTTTCACGGCAAGTAGCTATTACTTGACCAGGTCTGGATGTCAAGCCGTTCGTGCGGCTCATAATTCGGCTTCTACTTCTTGGTTGAACTTTATGTATTACTAGACATCCTGTGACGCTTTGGGTCATAATTACCATCTTCTTTGCTTTGCACAAAAAGGCAGGTGTGATTCAGGTGGTCGTAAACCATATGCTAAATTTAGCCGTCCACTCCTGCCCAATTACGGGTCACCGTCACCGGATTCTTTGCTTCTTGAAGGAATCTCCAACACACTACGGCTAAGCATGGGTAAATATATATTTATATGTATGTCACGTAGCCCAGTTTCATTTCTCGTATTACTGTTACATTAGAAGATGACCCGTGATGCTTTGGGTCACCATCACCATCTGCATTGCTTCTCAAGGAATATTCAACACTGTGCTTGTAAAGATAATTATATTTGTCTTTATAAACTATCCGTCACCCGTTGGGTCTACCGTTAGGTCACACGTTAATTACTCTATCAAGTAATAGAGTAATTACCTATGCCTAGGAGATTATGATTCCGTCTTGTTTGTCTGTCTGTGTGTTTGTCTCTTTATCTATCACCAAGATACTTAAAAAGTTCCGAACCGATTTGGACGAAATTTACAAGGATTGTTAGGCATGTTAGAAGAAACAGATGGATACCTTTTGGTGAAAATAAGTCCATCCGTTTGTTTGTCTGCCTCATTTTTCTCAATGCCATAACTCAAAAAGTTATGGATGGATTTTTATGAAATTAATATGGATTGCTAGGTGGATAGCAAAGAGTCAATGATCAGATTTGGTAATGATCCGTTTGTTTGTTTGTTCGTTTGTTTGTCACTGTTTTTAATTTTAAGCTTGTTAGCCCAATAACTCAAAAAAATAATAAATTGATTTTAATGAATTTTATAGTGGTTTCAAGTAATGTTAAAAGACATGAATG
>LQNS02001578.1:4756982-4775272 GCA_001587735.2 Parhyale hawaiensis | reverse complement strand
TTGTATCATGGATTTCAATATTTTTAATCAATTGTGCGTTATCGACGAAGAAAAGATCTAAGACATTTTCATTTCTCGTAGGTGACGAGATCATTTGGGTCAGTGAAAATTCTTCGATCATGTGCACTAGAGAGAGAGCCTGGTATTTTTCATCTCTCGTGGCCGATGATGTTCTGGATAGTACGAACTTCCAGTTTCATCTGGTAAGTCTGTGGTTAGCCATTTTAAGAAGGGGAAGTTCAAATCACCAGTTATATAGAATTGATACTTACTCTTGACTTCTTTGCAATGTGTGTTGATCACTTGCAACATTTCGGCAAATTTTTCGATAGTACATTTTGGCGGTCGATAGCACACCACGCACATCAGTCCAAGTTTTTCAATATTAACAATAATACAATCACACATTCCATTAGAGAATTTTTGCTTTGTATGTGAACCAAGGTGATTCTTACGTATAATGCAACACCACCACACTTCCTATCTTTGCGGTCACTTCTAGGCAATCCATAGTTTTCTATTTTGACTTCTGCATCGTTGACTGCATCATCTAGATGTGTCTTAGTAACGGCAATCAGTTGAGAACCTGCATTATTTATTATATCCTGCAGTACCATATGACCCAGAAATTTTTTAGAATGAGAGTTTGCATAGTAGCTACTTATGTAATTACTGATCAGCTAAATGCTCTTCTGATTACCAAGCATTCTGTACCAGCCGTGCAGTGCTTACACGACAGGGGCAGCTCCCTGTTCATTTCAGCTTGCAGCTGCCCAGTGAAGCGTGGTTAGACAAGTGTAACTAAATACCAGCCTGATATGCTGTGGGTCAGACTAAATTTAATGAATAATTTAGGAAGAAACAAGTTTTGTTAGTTTCTGAAAGTAGTAGGTGCTATTTTCCGTCCAACAACAGTAATTCTAAGATTTCCAACAGATTATCTCATTACAAAATAAAACTAGCCCAAAATGAGTCAAGAATTGTTGAATTATCATGCACGTCAGAGCTGAGATCATTTACCCTGCCAAACTATCGAAGCTTAAAATGTAAGGAAACAGTTCCGACTCTCAAGGAAAATTTTATTTGCGCGTCACAATTAGAACGTAAAAAATGAAGAGAAATACTATTGAATAATTACTACCCAACATCATTTGAAGATGTAAGTCTAGCTTCTCAGTAGCCGTCTGTTCATCAGGTGCACAGGATTTTTTTTTTTGCCATATTTGTTTGCCTTATTCCCAGCGGTATCATTGTATACTGGTAGTCAGGCAGGTGTAAAGCTACCTAGAGGAAATAATTTGCATTTATACATAGACCATTGCATCACGTAGCTATCATATCCTAACAGCAAAGTATTTTGTATTTGGACCTTATCTGGACCCTATTTCTACACATTAAAATTATTGGTAGAAAATTAGTACTTCGTGCTAGTCTGCCAAATCAGATTAAATTAACTCAGTGCGAGCGTAGCCAGCGCCTCTCAACAGGTTCGTACAGCTCTTGGTGATATACATTAAACGAACGAACGAACTCATAGCAATATATTTCTGAATTTCCGCTCTAGTAACGGACCGGTGTTCGACGGCCCATTGCACCATTGACTCTTAGCAAGATACTTGAGGCGACTTGGAGATTAATTTCAATTCACCGGACCTGTCACCAACAGAACTTCGGATTTTTCGCATCGTTTGGATAATCACATAAAAGATATAAAATAAAATAGGGAAAACCGTTGACTTGAAAACGTAAGAGTCATGATTAGTTCCGCAGCAAAGCCAAAGTTCTCGAAAAAAGTAATACTTTTTATTAAGCACAAAATATGTGCTGTAACAACAATACAAACAATAACTATCTTGACACGCAGCAGTGACTTACAATGTATCACTGCAATGATATCGAAAGTGTTTTATTTAATTTGTGAAATTAATCTTTAATTAGCTGTAATTTCGATACTCTCTCATATTTTCGTGCATTATACTCCATTGTGTAGTAAAATAAATAAATAATAAATTAAATACTTGATTTCTGCAAACTATTGTACGTAAAATCTCTACCAGGCAGCAAACGTTTTTAAAGTTTAATATTACGAGTAGTCAACGTAATATTTTGAAACAGAAAAATCATCGGAAGCTGTCGGCAAAACATATTATCCGCCCTAAATTGAAAAAAGGCTGGTGGCCGCGTAAACGGATGTCGTACAATATGTCTAAACATGAATGTTAACCCTACAGCATTCATTGTATATAATAAGTTTATGTTTGAAAAAGGCATAAATCTCAATATGAATAAATTATACTCACAGTGGTGATATCAAAACAAATGTGAACAGAAAGAATTAATAAAACGAAAGACGCGGACCATCTTGCGTGGAGAAGGACATTGTCAGCACGAGAAAATGCTTTGCATATTGTATATACCTTAGACGCTCTTATTGCTCGCATTTTAACTGTAAACCAGTAAACATGCTCTGAAGGCCATGCTGCTGCACATACAATATCTGCCGAGACTTTCAAACTATTTCAAGATCAAACTAAAAAGTTTTGTATTCCGTAAAATATATAGAGGCTGATGCATGTGCTGCGGATGTAGAGCGTCCCTACAAAGGTAAGCCCCAATTAGGGAAAATAATCGGATTTAGAGTCGACCCTCTTTCTGAAGACAACATAATAATGTTTTTGTTTTGTTGCGCTACATATAATTTTGTAGGAGAGAAAATGTCCATGCTCGGGACTCGGTTGCCTCATAGTTGCCTGCACTCTTAAAATAGCAATCGCATTCGTCCAGTGAAATATTGTCAGAACACTCTACGAAATAGTACAGTGTGTTTTTCTCTTTGTGAAACTATATAAACTGACCCGCTTCGTCATGAACTTGATGCCACAAAAAATTACTTCGAAGAAGTCAAGTCTCCTTTTTCAATTTTTGTTGGTAGCCTCAATCAAGCCTAGAAAATTAGGAGCTTCATTACAGCTAGTTTGAATGAGATGAGAATTTTGTAGTCACCATTACCCAATACAAGTGAAAATGAGTAAGTACTCTGGCTCAGCTTTCCCAGTGTCATTGGCACCGGAGCGATAAAAAATGTAGGACCGAACATTAAGGCAAACACACAATCGCATGAATAAATCACCGTCAAAAAAACTTGGTCATTTGTGTCTTTTAACCGTTCCAACAGTTTTTACAAATTAAAAAGAAACTATTAATAATTTTTTCAGCTATGTTGCTGACAAAATATAGCAATACCAACATAGAGCCAAACAGAGAAACGGATTAATGCGTCAAATAAATTACCGCAAAAGGTTGGTCCGTTGCTTTTCGCGACGTTTCTGACACTTTCTGCAAAGTTTGTAATCTGCTTACAACTGTTTCAATCTGTGGCCAAGAATAATGAAAGTTTTTAGTCGACTGTGCCTCCTAACATACCGCAGTCGCTATGGCTTTTATTAACATCCTTCCATAACTTTTACAGTTATCTTCGTGACAGACAAAGAGACAAACGGACAGAAAAATGCCAAAAAAAACATAACCTCCTTGGCCGAGTTAATCGTAATATCAGCAGTAACCCTTTCTGGGAACCAATAATTAAATGGTGATTGAGAAAGTTAAACGTGAGCTCAAGTACCGTAGAGTTCATAGATTATATTTAAACTTGAAGGTGGAAATCCGTAGAGTACATTTCCACCGATATTATTGGTGCTCATTGAGTGGCTCATATAATAAAGCCGATCTAAGTCACGCCTACTAACTTCTGACACTTAGGACATGTGCCTTGGCTTCGCCTCGTTCAATCGAATTTCACAAGTTATCGTTGGAGTATTTACCCATAAGACGGACGAAAACTCATTTCCAACCGTCTCACGCTTACTTGGGTTGCTCTTCAACACCTGCAAAACGATTCAGAATGCTGAAACTCAAGCTCTTGTCTGAAATTTCAGACGAGTGGGCGTGGCTCAGTTCAATTTAATACGACAATCGAATTCCCACCGAACATTTTCGTCCCTGACACCCAACATTTGAGTGGGTTATTTTGTCCTTCGATATCTCCCCCCAAAATTCTTCTTAGATAAGATTAGATAGGCGGCAGTAGACGAACAAAGAGGCCGATTCTGATACAGACACCGGGGCTTACACCCCGGCTCTCTATGAGCTATTGCCACTATGTTAGTAGGATGTAGAGGATTGGGGAAACGAGAGGAGAAAAAATGAAAGACGACAGAGAAAAAAGGAAAGACAAAATAAAGAAGGGGAGAAAAATCTCCGCCAAAGAGATGGTCATGAATGCACGCAAGCATGATCGATAGCCGCTGTACTTGTAGTAACTAATGTAGTTATTTGATTAAAAACCTTAACTTTTCAACCGGCTGTTGCAAATTCTATCAATGAATTTACGGACAAAACCAAAGTTACGACATAAAATAAAACATTAACGATGTGGCACTTAATTGCACAAAGTTCAATTTACGAATTCATTTTGAAGGGAAATTATGCATTCATATCTTGGCAGTCAGGACTTACTACATTTTAAATTCGACCTATGCGTTTTATCAGTTTGTAAATGCCTAAGTGGTAGCTGGTGCCCACATTATCGTGAATTTTTAATAACATGAGATAAGCATCTAATGATGTCGATGAGAAGTATAAGTTGACCAGAACTGTACCGTGACATAAAAAAAGCAAATCATTGAACAACAAACGATCGATGAAGAATTGGATTAAGTACTGGATTAAGCTTTAGAGCGCATATTAAGGACGGACACGCTCGACTTAAATCAAATTGTCGTTACTGTAAGTTATGAATGATCTTGATAACAATTTTCAGACCAGTAATGGGACTACAGCCACAGTGAAAAGCAACTAGATTATAATATTGCTAATACACATTGAACTTCTGATGATTTTGATGAGAAGTTTATAAATACGAATAAAACGTTATTAAAACATAGCCAGATATATGAACAAAGAAATAGCTAAAGGAGTAAACGAGGTAATAAATAAATAGAGAAGCACTTCGAGAAGTCCGCCAAGCAACGCAATTCATACGAAATTTTGAGAGCCCAGGATTTCTCTCGGATCATCATCAAAATTGAAGCATCTGTGCTTCGTGATAGTCCGTTCCTATAAATTTCTTGAAGTTGTATCCAACACTATTTTGAGTTGTCACTAACAGCAAGACAGCAGAGAGATAAACGGACACCGAGACAAACAAAGAGACGGATTGTCTCCAAAATTCAGTCATTCATTCATTTGTTTTTCGGAACATTCCTAATAGTACCTGTAAATTTCAAACAGATGCACCCGTATTTTTTATTTAGCTACGTAGCAAAGCGACAAACGGATCGATGGATCATCATCAAATTCAATTATCGGTTTCTCGTGACATCCTATAAAGGGAACTACCCACTTACGACGCAAAAACCCTAGATCCAACCAAACAGCTTACAATACAATTATAGCGGAAAGTGCGTGCAAATATTTAGTCTCAATGTCCATCGCCCTCTAGTGTCGATTTTGCAAAACACTTCTTTATGTAAACAAACCAAAGGTCATAATGGGATATTACTTATAGCCCAAGATCAGGAGGCTGTGCAGAGAACCCAAGATTGTAAAACAACACCTAGAAGTTAATGTACAAAATATCTGCTCATCTTGCTTACTCGACAACCTTCTTAGAATGCTTCACTCGCTCATCATTTGCATTTATTTCTATCAACATAACGACCTCTCCCCATAAAAAATTGTTGCAATCGAACCCAAAGTGTTACGCGATAACACTTCCAACCTTTCTCTATCAGCACTTTGGCGGTACTTGAAACACCAAATGTTTAATGGTAAAATAGATAATCATGATTTTCCATTAAGAACCTTAAATAGCATGCCTATCAATGTGCTCAGCTTCCAGCTGTAAATTTATTCGTGCCTAATTTGCCTGCAAAATCAGTGATACAATACGACGGATTTATACTTATCCTTTAAAATTACACCAGCGCCCTGGAGTGCGTCGATGTTGGCAAACTAAGCGTAAGCGATCATTTCAAAAGTCCACGTGGAGTATTTTCTCTTGCATATTCAAAGCTCTTTGATCTAACTAAATTGGCGCTATCTACAAATGCGTCGTCAGCCGCAGCGTCAACTTAGTTGTTCCTAGCCACAACACTCATTGTCCCATTTTTGTCGGCGCTACGCATGTACACCAACGCGATGGCTAGTGAAATTATGTCTTTATAAAAAGTATTATGGAAATACAAGCTTTAATATCGATTTTAGAAACTAGATTCCTATCTTAAGCTGTAATAGGTTGGCAACGCGCTTATTGCAATAAGTAGTAACAGAAAAACTACATTGAAGAACTTCTTCCGTTAGCCGGTAATCATCTTGCGACAATGTCTCGTTGCGGCACACCGGACGTTGAATGATTGTCTACGTGGGCGATGAGACACTACGCACGTACTACGTGTGGCGAAACTGTGTAGGAAGGGAAAAGTTAGTTGGGGTTGTCTCTGTGGTAATCCTGTGTTGCCGCTGCTGCTGACGAACCTTGTGTGTGTGGCAGTCAATTTAACAGTTCTTGTAGACTGCATGAAGATCTGGTTATGATTTTTTCTTAGTTACCCCGCTAACAAAGGCAAAGCTGGCAAAAGTAAAACCTACCTGGCGAAGATAATAAATAAATCAACAAAATACAAGGAGTGCTGCCGCAAATTCACCTGGATTTACTGATGACTTATAGAAGAAAACATTGAAGTTTCGATACTACTCAACAATAAGACACTGATAAAGCACTCTGAGAGTGCATACCTCTGTCAATTAAGGCCATGTTAACGAAAAGTTTACATGGTCCTGAAACTAAGATTTTTTTTTTTTTCAATAGCACCCAAATTCGGTGATTTGTGCCTCCTTATATTAATAACAGTTCCTGTAATTTTTTCTCCCCAAGAAATAACAACGTACGTTGAAACGGACACCTACTGAATCCTTGCTGAAGTAATGTTTCGATGATAAAATCTCAAAATACATGTATTAATAACATCTCAATCTTTGTATATAAGAACAGTTTCTCTTGAAGTGGCTCCGACTAATCTACTATATGCTAAATACTGTGAACACTGTTAGATTGCATCAGGTGCCATCTTGCTCACTATAATTCCAATACGGCAACTTACCTCTTCATCTCTATTTTAAAAGTTAACAATTTATTCGAAGTCTTGTTTTGCTCGTTACACGATTTCTGAACAAATGTGCAGGCGGATACACGAAGAGAGCCACTCACCGTTAACTATTACATATATATATATATATATACGCAGGGACGGGCACTTGCGGTCAGTGAAAAATGCGTCTACGAAGGGCGCTTGCTTACGTGCTTGTTTTATTTGCTTGTTTGCATGCAATGTGGAGTTGCCACAGGTTCCAGCTAGTAGGGAATAAAATTATTGGAGCTCAGAAACATCAAAATATTAATATTTCAATTAACCATCGATATAACTCTGCGACCACTGTATCCTATACTCTTATTTCTTCACTAGAAGATTGGTCTCTCTCTATCATAGAACAGCAAAACAAGAAAATTCATTTTAGGATAGGTGTTTACTGACCCAGGCTAGTTTACTTATAGAACTCTCATAATCTAGTTTTCCTATTTGTTTACTTTTCTATATTGCTTGTTTATATGTGTCACCATGCCTCAATCTCCGCATAAGATTGGAAGAAATTCTAGAGCTGAAGACTTAATTCGACTGTATTCGTGATACGAAAGTTGAACCTGAGCTCTGCTGCATAAGCCTGGACGTTAAATGTAATGGTGATATGGAAAATGCCGTTGGACTGCGTCACGTAATATTTCTCATTGCTTACAGTCACAGAGTTGAATATTCATTTGAGAAGCAAAGAAGCTGGTGATGATGCCTCATTGGGTGACGGGTCGTCTATAAGCATCTACTACTCACGGAGCCGGCCGTCAAAAATGGCCGCAGATAATATTACACTGACACTATCTTTATTCATGACTAGAGGAGCCGGCCTTCAAAAACGATGGCAACGAATTTATGATCAACATTTTTACTGTCCTCGCCTGTAGTACGCATTTCGTGTCAAATGATACATGGGATATGGCAGATCTACAATTTTATAACATCAAAGAAAGTTTTGATTTACATCACCATAATCTCTGGCGCAATACTGTCCTCCAACGCGAAATCGCATTGTTTATTTTTTAAATGTTTAAAATTCAAGCACCGCTGCAGGACCGCATACGCTCAGTAGGGTATCTTAGATATCAGCTGTCACCTCAACAAAATCAAGATTTACCGGCAAAAAGATTTGGATATGCTTTGGCTTCTGCTAAGCTTGAAGTTTCAACTGCATGCTACGAAGAAATTTAGCTAGAAAAAATACACTAAATAGATCATGTAGAATGGAAATAAAATTCCATCAACGATCGATCGTCTCATCCCCCACTCTCCAGAGAAAGCTATCAAAAGAGCAAAAATGTACCCAAATACTTTACTAGGCTAAATGGGCTTCACAATAAGCAGCATTCGGAGCATATTCCAGGTACCTATATCTGCTGTTTTTCAATTTCCAATTCGAATTTCCCGCTATCTCACCTTCTTGCCAGTCAAGAATGAATTTTCTTCTGTACAAATCCCTCCAATCCAACCAACCAAGCAAAGGAATGAAAGCCTGGGCATAAGTGTACATTATTATGAAGGGAATCGCTGTGGTGATTCCATATTGAAGGGTACGTAGCACGTGGACGCGTTAGTAACTCCGCCAATTAAGCAGGCTGCATTCTTTCCAGGGTGCGTTTGTCTGTTATTAAGTTTATTGGTAACATAACTCAGAAAGTCACTAACGTATCTTCAAGAAATGTACAGGAACTGTAGGCAATGTCGGAAAGAACAGATGATTAAATTTTGATGAAGCTCCGGAAGAAATTTTGGATTCTGGACCATACTGCGCGCTTCGCAAGCACTGATCTGCTTGGCAGGGGTCTGCATTGTCGGCTTATAGCTCTTGGCAATGACAAAGGCGTTATATGCTGCCGATATTAAACAGGCTGTTAAAATTTAGCAAATAATAATTGCTCTGCCTAAGAGTCTAGTCTGTTCATAATTTATGCCACTGTGTTTACATACAGCTCTCTATTATTTAAGCCATGCATGGTAATATCATCTCTCTACCTTCCAGAATCGAAAACCGTATAAAATTAAGGATCGCCAAGCAATTCAAGATAAATTTACGTAGATGAAGCCCAGACTCAAAGGGTTTTTGTCAATCAATTTGGAACGAGACTCTTTCGAAGATTCTGTTATTCGTTGATCGATGCTAGGGCAGAACAAGAGCATCTAGCGGACGCTCATAAATCATATATATATATATATATATATATATATATATATATATATATATATATATATATATATATATATATATATATATATATAGCTATTCGAAGCAGCTTATGGACTGTGGATTACTTTCGGTGCTCGTGCAGTCAGGTGTTAGTTTGTTAATTCGAGAATATATTTATACGTCCTGTCTTAAGTCCTTACAGGAGAGGAATACAAAATATATATTAAAAATATAGAAATGAGCACAGACAGGAAATTTTTCTTACAGAATTTTAAAAAATCAGAGTTTGCTGGCTGCTTGCTAGGTTAGTCTCTCCATCTACCATAGAGTACTGGCAGTTTGGATACTACTGCTACTCAAATGTTAATGGCTAATGAAAGTTGGCTAAGAATTTTCATTTGCTTCAAATGTTTCCTCAGCAATGTTAAGAGCAGTACAACGTCAAATACTTCTTCATAAATCATTCGCAATTTTGCCATGAACTGCTTACCTAAGAAAGTTTATCAATAGAATGCAGTGCAGATGGGATCGTTAAATCGAATTTTTCAACGCACAGGCAGAAATTTATTTTTGCATTTCAGGAGTCCTTTGAAGAGGCGACAGTGCCAAAGAAAACGGGGCTTTTGTTGAAGCTCAGACTACATTATACTTGACGGCCATCGCACAATACCAGGTAGGTCCTATGGCTGTTGGAAGAACTTCAATTTAAGACCTTCCAATTACTAGAGAGAGCTCAGGCAGGAAACAGACTGCTCGTGATAACGCAAGAAAAGATTTAATAAGCGAAATAAGTATGCAAATACAGGTCAACGGAGGGCGATAAACAGTGAAGTTTAGGACACGAAATTGAGCTAAAATTTATCAAGTTCATTTTCCTTCTACTGATATTCTACACCGGCAATGTTTTTTAACTAATATTTTATTTTGTGTGCAAGGTCGTGTGTTTATTACCTCCGCCAAGGAGGTTATGTTTTCGCCGTGATTGTCTGTCTGTCTGTTTGTATGTCTGTCTGTCTGTCACCAAGATAACTCAAAAAGTTATGAACCGATTTAAATGAAATTTACAGGTATTGTTAGGTGAAATAGACGATTAACTTTTGGTAAAGATATGTCCATCCGTTTGTTTGTTTGTCTGCCTCATTTTTCTCGATGCTATAACTCAAAAAGTTATGGATGGATTTTGATAAAATTAACGTGAGTTGTTAGGTATATAACAAAGAGTATATGATCAAATTTTGGTAATGATCTGTTAGTTCGTTCGTTCGTTTATCACCGTTTCTAATTTTATGCTTGTTAGCACAATAACTCAAAAAAATAATGATAGAATCTTTATGAAATTTATAGGGTTTGTTAGTAATGTTAAAAGACATAAATGATCAAATTTTGTTGCAGATCGGTTCGTTCGTTTGTATGTTTGACCTATGTTTGTCATACCGTTTGTTAATAGCATAACTCAAAAAGTTATGAACGGATCTTCAAGAAAATTGAGCAAGCTGTTATTAATATAAAAAGGCACAAATGATTGGATTTCGGAGTTTATACAAAGAAAATTATGGTTTCAGAACCAATTTGAATTTTTTGCTACCGTTGCCTCACTTGGCGGAGGTATGCGCTCTCAGAGTGCTCTAGTTAGAAAATGATTTTGCCGAAGTTTCATCAGTTAGCTGTCAAGGAAATTGCGGTCCATGGTTGTGACGTATTTAGTTTTTGATGGAAATTAGTCATGGTGCAGGTTACTATAGTTTGAATATTCATTAGTAATAAATTTGCGTGTTAACGTACCTTTCAGTAAAAATAACCCTAATTGGCTGTTATCTGAGATTTTTTTTTAATGAGATTAAACAAAAAATCCAAACCCTGTGCTTGCTTATAGATATATCCTGAAAGTGACAGACAAGTATGTGACTTCATGCAGTGATGGGCACCGTTAGCCTACATGATATCGGAGGTCGTTACCGTTATTAGTTACTTCCATAAAATTACCGGGGTGTTACCGTTACTCGGTACTGCCAAGAAGTTGCACGGGGCGTTACCGTTACTCGTTACAGTAATGACCGTTACTTCGTTACTCGTTACATCTGAGAGTTTTTATTGTATACATAACCTGAACATAATACAATATTTGCTACATTTATAAAGTATATCAAAGTCGGCCAAAACATGAACCTTTGTCATAATGGAGATAGAGTTCGCAATAACATCTTTATGATAATGAAAGTGCCAGTCTTGCATTTTGACAACAAATCTCTATTTTCAATGCAAGAGAAATGACCGTAAGGAAATTTAATATCTATTGTACTGTATACACGATGAATACCTCCCAACATACGAAAGCTATTTGTACCTCATGGATTGTACATATGTTGCACTTTCGTCAGCACTTTTTGGGACAAAGTAGAAATCCATAAAGCGTATATGAAGGAAAAAGAAGCAGTGAATCTCACTTTCATGTAACCGACAAGTAAGCAGTCAAATTTGCGTTTTCAAAAAATTGTATTGAGGCTGGCAGAAGCTTCATCCAAGACCCTGATAACACGAAATTTTGTAACTCTTATTTCAACAGTGGTGTATCTCATTCTTTATTCACACCATGTTACGATATTGGTGTATCCTGCCGTAAAACGACGGCAAAGGATCGCACCTACGTGAAGTGACAACGGTTCGGCATCACATCAACGGAGGCCCGGGTTCGATTCCCCGGACGGCACGCTACAGATTTACACTGCGTGGAGCACCCCAGCATCGAGAGGCCAGGCGATGCACGATGAGGGATCCTAAATTGACCCTCAGCACGGACTGCTTCTCCTGCTCTTCACACTACTGGATATTCAAAATTCTAGAATTAAAGCAACAAGAAAACCTCGATAGGTGTATCCATTGTACCCTGTATACGAGATAATAAATAATATTTGTTTGTTTTGTTTTTGTTATTGCTCTTCGCAGTCATGCTTCAACACTGCAATGTAAATTGTATCAGCCAGCATTATTTTTAGAATACTGCAATATAAGGTGAGCGCCACTAACTTTCCATTGCAAATGGAGCCCTTTTTCTTGGGTAGAAAATATACCGCTGAAGTAGATTCACTTCTGTATGCAGTAGGTTTTACTGAAATGCTGCAAGAAACTTCAAGAGAAATTGAACATCATTTTTCACAGCATAGTCATTAGAAAATTTATTTAAATGATGCAAAAAGAATTCAAACAGTACTAATCCTGTGAGAAATAATTCTAAAACGTACTTGAATAATATGATACTTGGATCGTTAAGTATTCGTAAAAAATCTTCTAGTGCTATCTTCGTTCTAACGAGAAACGTCCAACTCTCGCCAGCTTGGTCAAAAGTGTAAATAGAAAGCGCTTTGAAATCCGTTTTGCTACTTGAGAGAAATATGCATTGACCATAGCTTACACTATTCTTGACTTCTCACTCAAATTCCCATGTAAGCCTAATAGTAAATTGATAAAATCTTTTGTAGACAGCATAGAGAATCAAAAAAAAAATAAACTGTTCGTGGCGATGCAAGAAATGTGTTCATCAGCAAGAAATACAATTTCGTGTTAGAGGACAATGGTGGTTGGCAGTAATTGAACTTTAAGGCACCAAAATAAGTTAGTTTGGTTAAATTTAACTTTGCAATTTACCCTAGATCAATACTCATATATACGTACTTTTCTCCATTAGACGCACTCCTTGCGCGTGCAAGAACAGTTATTTTACCGTATTGTTATTTTTTGGGGTCGCTATGTTGAGTGGAACAGTTTGTTTGTTTATTAATTTATCAACAGGCCTACTTGAGATTAGTGGCACAGGTATAACATCATAGTTTGAAAAAACATTCAGGTCAATGTAGCCTATTGATAACCGCGTATGCTAGGGGTACGAAACATGAGTTTAGTTATAAAGACATATACGATGGGCTTTTTGGTGCAAAGTACTGTACATGTAGACATATTTGTAGCTTATAGTTCGCTTTCATTTCACTAATATCTGTTTCTTATCAGTTTCCTTTTTCACGAAGCAGCCCTTTCCACATTGTTTATTGTCGCACATGTCAAACACAGTGTCAATTTTTGCCACCAAATTAATTTCTTCCACAGTCAAGGTACTGTGATAGTCTCTTGGGCTGCAAAATTATGGTCTACATGGCAAAAGTAGTATTATTGTCCTAGACAGTCCTAAACGCATCCAGTGATTTGAGAGCATAGTTTTTATTTGCACTGTAAAGTTCGGTGTTTGGAAGGAATCAAAATTCTCAATATTTTACTGGTCAATTAAAATAGGAGTGTTATCTTACGAATAGGAGTGTTATTGTACTGAAACGGTACTGGCATTCGCAAAATATCAGACAGAGCATCTGATACTAGAATTTTGGTAACCAGAAAGTAAACAAATAAACGGTGACGAGGCAGCATCACAAATTCTATGCAGCGACATTGACGGCCAGACTCACTAATTTTACATAATAAAAGAGATCAGAAGAGCTTTAGTAACCATCCAGCCTAGGAGATTGTTATCACCCGCGAGTGGAGCAAAGAGAGGTGATTTTTTTTTCGTTGAAGATTTGAATATATATTTATATATAATTCTCTGTCCACCTTAAAAGAGGTAGGAGTTGAGCAACGTTCGTAATATTACGCAGGGAGTCTTGTGGGCTTACTTAGATGTGACCAATGCCAAAAAACTAAGATTAGCTGGCCATCAAAAATGACGAAGATGAATGTTGTTGTTTGTCCACCCAAATGAAAGGTAGGAGTTGAGTTACAATGATGATTTTTTATAGGCAGTCGGGTGGGTTGACTTACATGTGAAAAATGGCAAAAAATTTTAATTAGCTGGCCATCAAAAATGAAGGTGCTGAATCTGTAACCCACTCAAGAACAAGAGGCAGAAGGAGTTGAGCAATGTTCATAATTTTTTGTAGGGAGTCAGGTTGATTGACCTAGATATGAGCTCGGCCAAAACACTAGAGTTGGTTGGTCATAAAAAATGACAGCAACGAATTTTGTTGCATGTCCGCCCAAAACGAAGTAGAAGGAGTTGAGTCATAATATTATATATAAGTTTATTGTTTCACGCAGTCAGGTGGGTTGTCTGAGATGTGAAAAATGGTAAGGGTCTTAAGTTAGCTGGATGAAAAAAGTGACGGCGTTAACGTTCCCTCCACCGCGAGTGATGGTCTTACGCCAGACGTTCTAGTTGGTATATTCGATTGATTCTTATAAGTGAATATTACGCAGAGAGATCCATCTGCAGTACTAGAAAACAAATTTGTCTTGAATGGTAAGATGATACCTTGGCCTTAATCAAACTTGTTCCAATGTAATACAGTACTCAGCACTTTCTGGATTGGTATGTGTGAGCAATTGAAGAAACAAGTAAAGAGAACAATCCATCTTTAAATTTAAAACAATGACATTAAGCAAGGAGCAGAAGATTTTACTATCTCTATCATATTGCTTTGAGGACAAAACTCTCTTTTTTATCTGTACGTCCACACTCATACGAACAGTAATAAAAAATTTATGATTTTAAGTTCGTACCGTGATGCACTTATCGTTGCAAAGAGTCGTGTGAATAATATCTGGAGAGTTTGCAGGCAGAGAAATATAACCGTGCATCTCACACGTGGCTTAATGGACAAAATTTTAAAGTAAACTTTTAGAAATGGAAACTCGTATATTAATGCTGAAATATGTGTATGTATCCTAAGAATTATGGTTATACTTTAATTGCAAGAATTTGTATATTTCTTCGAAATCGTGATACCACTCCTTTAGCACAACTTTCTTTTTGACGACAGCTCACCTTTCGTATTGTTCACAAATTTTGAAAATGTAACGAGGAACGAGTAACGACAATTTCCGTTACTTTTGCTAAAATCCACCCGGGCGTTACCGTTACTCTTTAGGTTTCTAAAATTGCTAAGGCGATACCGAGACTCGCTACAAAAAGTAACGGCCGTTACTTAAGCCATTACAGTAACTAGTTACATGCCCATCTCTGACTTCATGTAGTACAATAATAGTAACAATCACCTTCAACATCTAGTATCTGACTTACATTCAGTGGATACACCTAACAATGTTTTCTCTTGGACTTCATAATAAAAGTTTGAAGATTCAGTGGTGTGACGAAAAGGAGACGAACATTAATCAGTACCGAAAGCCAATTTGGGAAACCCTTGTCCTAGGTTCACTAACCTCTAGATGCCACTGAGCGTTGCTTGAAACATCAAGAAAATCATCGATGACGTATCAAATGTTCTCTGAGTACGATATGCTGAATAATCATTGCCATGTTTATTTACACTATTATTTCCTCGAATTGTATAATTATGATGACCTCTTGAACCCTATACCTCCATCTATACAGACTTCTATCTCAAATGCATATAAATATTTGGGACATATGTACATAGTGCACTGATCTAACTGACGAAAATTGACGTTATGTACGGTGGCAGGTACTCTGGTCACCACAATAGGTTACGTTAACAAAATATTTTTACTGGTTTGCGTAAACTATTGCTTCATTTTAGGATTTAAAAAAAGACATTAAAAAATTTAGCTTTGCTATACAACCAGTACTCTTATGTAGAGCACTCAATAAGCAAAATATTGTGGTATTAAACAGTACTTAAAGCAAATAAGCACTTCGAGTATAAATTCTCTTCGCTTAACAATAGCACTTTTTAATTTTCGACTATGGACACCATGAGTCCTTATTCATATGTTTCTTCATTTTTTTAACGTTAGAAAACTTTAAATTCAACAAATTTTTTAGAAGTTAATCTGCCTAAGATCAAAGTAAAACATTGCCTTTTACAAACACCATCAGCGAAAGGAAAACTTCTATGAAGGTCTACAAGAAATTCTTCCTCTATCTAGTAGAAGCTCAGAAGCTCGGTTACTTAGCCAATTTTCCTCTTGGCCCGTATGGCGTTTCCAGAAGCCCTCCGTGTGGCCCCCACCTTACGTCTGACCTTACCCACGGCACTTTTGGCTTTCATCTGCTTTTTCTCTGCCCGCTTTTTCAATTTCTCAGCAGCATCCACTTTAGCCTGTGCAGCCTTGATGCTTGTTTTCAAATAAGCAATCTTCTGATCAGAGTTACTACCTTTCATTTTGGCAGCCTTGCCCTTGGCTTTTGCCGCAGTTAGCAGCTTCTCTAATATTTTGGCTTTTGCCATTGCCTTGTCTAGCTTTTCGTCTACTTTGCCCGCTTCTTTTTCTGCTGCTGCAGCCTTTTTTGCATCTTTTGCTTTCTCAGCCAGCTTGTGCTTCTCATCAGATTGCTTGGAGAGTTTCTGTACCTCGCTCATAGCCTTCTTCATTTTTTCTTACAAATCATTCTTTTTCTTTTCAACTTTCTTCACCTTTTCCTTAGCTGTAGCTCTACCGGCCTTTGCCTTCGCGGCTTTCAACTTGGCAAGTATTTTCATTCTTCTTCTTCAGAATTTTCACCTTGTTCTTGGCTCTGCTCAGCTTCCTGTTAGCTCTCGCCTGCTTGACCTTCATCGCCGCCCTGAAGCGAGCCTGGCGCTTCTGGGCCCGGCGACGTGGCTGCCACCGTCGCACAGCACAGCGAACTCTCCACCTGGCGAAGAACGGGGCATTTTGCAACTGACTCAGAGAAGCTTCCTTTGCGATATCCAAGGTCTTCAGTAGGGTCGGTGCAGCCAGTTGGTCGTTGGACTGGTCCACCTTCTGTGCCGTAATGAACACCACCAGAAGTGCTGCTACGGCCGACACCTGCAGCAAAAAGATAGACAAACTAGAACGCCTCGTGGCGTAAGACCTCACCCGCAGTAGGGACAAATTCAACGGAAGTCATTTTCGACGGCCAGCTAATCCTAGTTTTTCAAATAAATGCTGTGTCCAACGAGTTTACATCGCTACGCCCCTACTATATTACCTCCTTAAGAATAACACAGGAAAACAATAGAACGCCCCGTGCTCCAGACGATCTGCCGCGGTAGAGGCAAATTCGCCCCGATGGAAGAAAATTCAACGCTGTCATTTTTTATAGTCAGCTAGGACTATTCTTTTTGCATGGTCACATCTAGGTCAACCCACCAAACTCCCCACAAAAAAATTATGAAGATTGCTTGCAACTCCTTCGACCACTTATTGGGTGGACAGACAAATATGCATATATATATATATATTATATAAATATATTTTCAAGTATCGGCGAATCAGTGCTTTAATTACACCATCTTTGTAGCTATATATATATATATATATATATATATATATATATATATGTATATGTATATGTCTTGAAATATGCGTAGACACCCAGGTGTATTCATAAGGAAGATTTTATTGAAAGTCTTCTGGGCTTTTTAGCATTCCATTCACATTGCAATCCTAATTCATTCAATAGACATGTTCAATTTTCTGAAGCTTACTGCCGTGTCCTATAATCTCACTAAAAATTAACTTTCTTCGTTTTTACTCTCAAAGTTTCAATGTTTTGCAATATATTTCATTATATTTTTTGCGTTATTGGTAGCTAAGATATAATGTTTGTGTACTTTCTAACTTGGTTCAGCTGATAGAGTTTGAAGTTCTGTTCCCCTCAAGGAGATCTAATACTAAGAATGACCATCGTGTGTTTATATATAAATATATATGTATATATATATATATTTATATGTTTGGTGTCACGCTCTTAACGAAATAGATAGGCGGAAATTAGCCCAGGTTGGAGGCTCTGGTACTCCTCTCAAGCTCCATTGAAAGTGATAGACAGAAAATAGGCCGGGTTGCAGAAGATGGCAAACGTATCTTAAGCAGGGACAGATGAAATTCCAGCAATGAAGACATCGCAGGCTTAGTCTGATTTGTACGAGTATTAGCTTTTCCATACATCGAATCTACGGCAAAGTATAGGGCGACCTTATGTCTGAATGCACTTCTTGCATTGCTGAAGT
>LQNS02001578.1:4665587-4675684 GCA_001587735.2 Parhyale hawaiensis | reverse complement strand
TATAAAATATCAATACCAATATTACCAAAGATTCTAACCTACGTTGGAGGTTGCGTGAAGGGACTGAAAAATAAAGCGGACTCAACAGACCTTAGTGTGTGCTGTGGAGAAGTTGAAGGAAAAATCAATGTGCGCGTTGCGATTTCAGGGTTTATATTAAGTGTATGTGACGTCATCGGGAGATCCTAGCAAAGTGTGGGCGGAAGGCTCAGCCTAGATTCTTAAGTGCGCCGTGATGTCAGTGCGCACTAAACGTCTTATGTTTTTGTGGCTAACCGGAGGTCTGGCCTTAATGTGGGGGTTCGTGTTTACGTGTTTTGCTCTTTGGGGAATCCTGTCAGTGGTCCCGATGAAGGAGCTTCTTCTTTGCACGTGTCAAAGGACTACTGTCCTCACTCAACCTTTAAAATTAATTACAAAAGAAAACTCACCAAGTAACGAACTCATCATTAAAATCCAGCGGATTATATGTCGTAAAGCTAAACACACATAATAACTAATGAACCTTATTTAAGATTATAAAATAATCATGTCAATGCTACATCAAATAATTCTTATCAAGAAAACACATGCATGGGGGTTACTACAGCGGAATCAAGGGTTATCTATTGCATTGAAATATTATTCTTAAAATTACGACAATATTCGTTCGCTGTTATCCGATTTATGCTAATATTCATTACCAGCCTATTATTACCATATTCAGGTGCTTACCTGTTGTATCATTTTATCACATTTTAGTTTAATATTGAATCTGTGCAGGCAGTGCTCTGACAGGGTGCAGTATAGTTGAGATATGTCACAACCTTCGACCATATTGCCAACTATGATTCCCCAACCATGCCGTACATACCCGATTACAACCAATAAGGTTTTAGTTGCACAACCATGATCTACCACAGTGAACCGTAAGAAACACCATTCACGACCAAAATCGACTGGGTTCAGCAAATGATGCTACTGTATTCTACCTAGATAAGCTTTTTCAATTGTAGTCATATTATGCAGTGGATGCCTGCTTTCTTTGCTGATGATTAGTTGCTTATACAAAATAGTTTAATTTATACGTGCGTGTGAGGCTTGCAGTTCAGCATGGTCAAAGGCTCTAAACTTATGAACGATGCTAGAGCAGGAGCTTGAACCACTCTGTGTAGTTAACTCACGTTTATATGTAACTTCTTTAACTCTAAGCCGGTATAGAGCTACACTACACAGTCTAGAGGAACTCAAAACTCGATTGATGAGTTTTGGCCGTACCCGTTGTCAGGGTACGTAGAGCTAAATATATAATGAAACTTGGCATATGTTACATTAAGCTCATATAAATAATTTCTTGATAAATCTTTACAGACATAAACAGAATGAACACAAATAGAAATGACAATATTTGATCAAAGATTGCATAACTATTTAACAAGATATACCACAAACAAATAAAAAATTGGCTAACTACGCTAAAGTGGCTCAGCGTAAAAAAATCGAGAAACACTAGATAACAATGACGTCAATGCGGTTAGCATCCCTGCATACCCTGCAATTTTTGCAATTCATCGACAGAGAAGAAAAAACTGAAAATATGGGCAATTTTTGCACTCTAATATGAATGTTTAGATGTTTCGCATTCAAACTTATAGTCATACAATATTATTTTGGTCTACCATGTTGGGAATTTCTGCCATATTATTATAATTCATTGCAATCCATACGTATTCTTCCCCGTATAATTGGAGGAATTCTCCTCATGATCGTACGTACGGAAATTCGTTGATAACCTACCATAGTTATGCTCTAGCATATGCTCTACCATATTTAGTCTTCATGCTACAATGCTACTACTATCGACCTTCGTTTCCTGACAAACCTTAAACAACCAATATTGCCTCCACCAATATCGACCTAAATATACCAAAATCTACGTTATGTTATAGTCGCCATATCTACCATATTGTTTCATCATCCATAATCGACCTTAATCTCTCATACACCACTATATTCTACTATAATCACAACCATTGTTTCCGACAGGAACTTGAAGAAATGGATTGAAGCAGCGTTCCCTGTAGCGTAGATGATTACAGCCACAAACGAATGAACACAGACGAGCATTTCTTGAGTATCTTTGCGAGAAACTGAACAGCGTTGACGTCACAATATTGATCGCTTGCCTTAAATCGTACAGTCGTATCCATGATACCAGAGGTATTTACAGTAAATGTCTGCGGCCCACCTAGAGACAATGGTGACATCACAACTGTCTGGAACGATTGATCTGAGATGCACTTAAAAATAGTGCGTCTGCGCTTTTCATTGTTTAGGAAACCATCCGAGCATCACTCGTTGCAAGGATTTTGCCGCGGAGATTTTACGGCAGTAGCCTGTTCGATTTTCGAGTTTTAAGCCAAATCGAATACACCGCTGAAACGTATCATATATGCAAGCCTTTTTTTTATACGTTTTCTTGTTTAGACGTAGCCATGATAGGGCAGCATGGGCAGAAGTCTGGTGTGTTTGTTCAGCGGCTGCGCTGAAGCGGCTTCCTGCCCTGTAGTTTTCTATCATGGATCATGTTGGTCCAGGTGGTAGTCTCTGCACCGTGTTAGTTCAAGTGCCGGTTTCAAAGCCCGTGTTATTAAGCTCGCAACAATACCAGGTGCGCTCCACGAGGTTTCAAGGTCGTAGCATCACTGTCACGTTGGGCCAATGTGGCAGCAGCGCAGCTAAAATGTTCGTGGGTTTGTCACATTGGCTCCCCGTGGCAGCCACGTGGAGCCCAACTAAAATTCGGTGGACACCAACTTGGCTCAATCTACAAAAAAAAAAAAAAGAAAACAGGATCAGCGAAAGCTAGGGATAGTAAAGCCGCACAGGTCTCGCGTGGAGCAGACCTAGTTTTTTTTTTTTGGGCAAGATCTAGTTTTGTTGGTCAGGTATGAGCTCGGTGCTGCCCAGAGCAAGTAAAAGTGATCAAGCCTGCATTTCGTTGTGCTGGGTGTCTGTGTTGACACAAGTGCAGTGGCAGAGAGAGGAGACAGAGAGAGTGGATGAGAATTTTTCTGAATGTTTGACTCAGAGAAGCCATGAAATTCCGTTGCATCGATCAGGAGCGACAGTTTTACATTTTTCTCACTTTTTTGTTTGTTTAGTTTTCATTTTCACTCAAAAGCCCTAAAAACGATTCGTTTCTCCGATACATTAAAAGGAGAGGGAAGAAATACAAGATTCATACACTAGTTTGTAAAAAAAATGTGGGAAGGACAGACCTGTATTAATGTCAATGTAGTATATCGGTTTTGTCAGACCCGTATTAATGTCAATGTAGTACATCGGTTTTGTCAGACCTGTATTAATGTCAATGTAGTACATCGGTTTTGTTAGACCTGTATTAATGTCAATGTAGTTCATCGATTTTGTCAGACCTGTAATAATTTCAATGTAGTACATCGGTTTTGTCAGACCCGTATTAATGTCAATGAAGTACATCGGTTTTGACAGACCTGTATTAATGTCAATGTAGTACATCGGTTTTGTCAGACCCGTATTAATGTCAATGTAGTACATCGGTTTTGTCAGACCTGTATTAATGTCAATGTAGTACATCGGTTTTGTCAGACCTGTATTAATGTCAGTGTAGTACATCGGTTTTGTCAGACCTGTATTAATGTCAATGTAGTACATCGGTTTTGTCAAACCCGTATTAATGTCAATGTAGTACATCGGTTTTGTCAGACCTGTATTAATGTCAATGTAGTACATCGGTTTTGTCAGACCTGTATTAATGTCAATGTAGTACATCGGTTGCTATGGTTCCAAAAATGTTAGTAACTTTTCCAGCTTAGCTCTAGTTAACTAGATATATTCATTTTTATATGTACAATTTAGGTATTTCAGCTACGTTAAAGAGAACTATTTCATGATTGCATGGATCATATATAGCATTTATACAAACGGGAAAATACACATAATACCTATATTAAATTTATTAAAATAAGTTTCGAAAATTGATTCCACAGTTCGATTTGGTTGAAAATACGTTATACTCACAGTTTCAACAATTGTAATTCATCTGAAGAAATGTTCTCTCGCATGATGATTTCTTCCTTTCTTCGTAGTTCTTTCGCATGCAACACACGAGACTACAGCTGTACTGTCCGACGGGTTTGCTTCGTTTTTTATCCCCTTCCGAGAGGATAAGAACTGGATCTCTCCTTATCCAGTACCTAATCAGAAAACGATCGCAATTACCCTTTCACGCTTAAGTGAAAAAAGAAATAATAAAACTATTCCCAATTCTTCGAAGCAAAGTACATTTTAGAACGTATAGGGTTATTTTTCGTTCAGTAAGTACCCCGAAATCGGATGCCTTTGCCGTCACTACGCCCACTCTCAGCAGCGCGGGAAATGTTCTGGTACAACCGCGAAGCGACGCATATTTTACGGACGTAGTCTGTCTTTATCAAGCAAGGCCCAACCATTACGGTTGCGAGCACCTAGACACGAAGTGGATCTCTGGGACGTGCTGGCTGAAGATAACGGAACGATCCTTTGGTTAGTTCACTACCGGATCCACCGGGAACGTCGCCTTATCAGAGAATGACGTTAGGCTTCTCACGGTTCTTTAACTCGCAAAGAACACGATGGTAGCGCTCTAGTCTTCGGTCCTGTAATCGAATACTAGCAAAGCAAAATCTTCACCTGTCTCAAACTCTTCCCGGGGGAGTCACTCTTCACTGCCCACAATGATGTATATATATATTTTTTTTCTTCGTAAGCTGAGCTTCTTTAAACCTGGCTGTCAAAGCCTGTCCTGAAAGTCGATCGGCTGACCACGTGGGACTCGCTCAAATGAAGCTGATCACTGAGGTCTCTATCTTTCCACGACTGATCTTCTACTCTGTGGACGGTGATCCGACTTACTTTCAGTCGCTTGGTGGTGTTCCGCGTGCTCTGGCCCCAAAGCACATATTTTAATATCTTTGCTACAACTGTGGCATGCACGAATCCTAGCAACATCTGCTGCTGGATTGGTCTGATAAGTTTAATACGCACTGATAAACGTTACATCCAAATTATACAGACATTTTTTTGTCATTATTCACTACAATCTTACACCCACGTACATAAAATAACGACAGGAAAGTTGAAAACATTTTGGACAATCGCGAAAAAGTTTTAGAATGGCATCACTCGTTCTTTATGCAATTATTAATACGTTATCAGATATCGCACCTATTATGAATTTTCGTATTCTATTAGAAAGAAAACACAGTTTTTAGATGAACGTCTCTCAGCGTCAATGCATATATATGGTAAATTAAAAATCGAGAATTTCTTCTGATGATTTTGCCGGAGATTGAGTGAATCGCAATACTTTTGAGAAATTGGAAGATGGTGCTGTAACAAGGGTACTGATCGGAAAACGTAGGCAGCACGTAACTATAGGTATGTATCCTGAAAGTACCTGAATTACAGTAAGGAATATAGTACATCTCGGTATAGTTCATCAGAGGTACATTGTTTCTTTGTTTCGTAGCGCGGAAAATTCACCCATCCATTTCTACTTCTGCGGGTTACGGGTACTTCATGACTATAGGAATAATGAGGGCTTTCGCCTCAGACGATATTGTTTTGGACAAGAAAAATAAAAATAATTTGTAGTGAAATGAACCTGAAAGTACATTGAGCTCTCTAACTTCAGGAATTCATACGCTGTTAGACAAAGAAAAGTCTAACTAGTGTAAGAGGAAAATCTAGAGCACTCTGAGAGTGCCTACTTCCGCCAAATAAAGTAACGTTGACAAAAAAATTGAATTGAGTCTCAAACTCTGACTTCCTATTCATCAGCATCAAAATCTGGTCATTTGTGCCCTTTAATGATAATAGCAAGTTCTACATATTTCTAGAAGATCCGTTTAAAACTTTTTGGGTTATGCTATTGAAAAACACCCTGACAACATTAGTGAAACACACAAACAGACCATCCAATCGTCACCAACATTTGACTATTTATGTCTTTTACCGTTTCTAACAAATCCGGTAAATTTCCTAAAAATCGGTTAATAATTTATTGAGTTATTTGGATAACAAACATAGACTCAAACACTGAGACATACAAACGCACAATAGATCATCACAAAATTTGGTCATTACTCTTCGTGATATACCTAACAGCTCTGGTAAATTTCAGAAAAATTGGTCTGTAACTTTTGAGTTATGGTACTAAAAAAGGGGACAAACAAACAAGAGTAGAACGGATCTTCACCATAAGTCAATTATCTGTTGCTTTTAAAACGCTTTATATTGCCTGTAAATATCGTAATGATCCACCCGTAACTTTTTATGTTTCCTTGGTAACAGATAGTTGCACAAGCAATCAAACCGACAGACTGGCAAACACAACAAAATATAACCTCCGTGGCAGAGATAAATATAATGTACAGCTGGTTATTCCAAAGTGAGAGTTCTCCTGAAACCACAATGACACGGTAGCAGCATGCTTCCGTTCTCAGCTCTAACACCTTGTATCGCTCGCACGTTCGATGCCCAGCCAGGCATGCGAGCTCTTTGCAGATCTAGGTGTGCTGACTCAGCAGTTTTGTACATGCTCGGCGCCGTGGCGAAACTGCCTTCTTCAGAGATAAGGGGGGGTGGGGGTCTCGGGTCATTTGTTCCTTCCTTCAAATTGCCGCCATAGTTCTTGGTGACCCGAGGTCGACTGCAACTACATACACTTACTCTTCTGGGGCCAGTGGGCCTATACCCGCAACACAAACCAGTGCATGTGGGTTTCCCAAGAGAGGGTGTGGTCTAAGTTGATTTTTCCTTCACCTGTCTTTGTTTTAGGAGTTTTGGTGAACCGATCTTTGGAAGCATTATCTTATTATTCCTGTGTGTTTTAAAATATAAGCAATGTACCAGTTTTGCTGGCATAAAGAGACAAATACGTCTGAGTGTTGATTAAATAATTGATATATTTATCTACCAGAGCAATAGAAGTAAAATCTTTTTGTTTGTGGCAGGACTACTTCCTTATACTACAGGCATTTCATTCAAGTCATAGTCTACTATACCCTATGACGCATCCACACTGTAAACACTAATAAGTACAATTACGGTAGTAGGCACTAACAAGTGTAAAAATACTTGATGTACAAAGGTGGAACATAAAAACATAAAGCAAAAAGAAGCATCCACAAGTTTTTTTGTTCGCATAGATGCAGTGATTTTTTTTTAATGCTATTCATTTCCTGCTCAACATTCTCTGAGAAATCGCTTCGAAGACGCTATTAATCCCCTCACCTTCCCGGTCTGGCTTAATTTTTTTTTTTTTTTGTGTGACAAACCGAGGCTTTAAAAAAAAAAAACTAGATTAGAACATTAGATTAGATAGGCGGCAGTAGATGAACCAACAGGCTCATTTCCAAAGAGACACCGGTACTTACGCCCCGGCCCTCTATGAGCTATTCTACCAAGCCCACTCTGTCGTCACTGCACAGGCCGGTCGTCGACGCATCCGCCAAAACCTGGAAACCAGAAACCACTCTGACGTCAACCACTTGCTAACAGATAACATCATGCTATCTGAAGAGTACCGTGCAGCTATCTCCTTCCTCCATCGGTCTGCCGTGCGAGCTTCACTAGACCGCTTCCCTGTAAGCAGGGTTTTATGCGCCGTTCCACCGGAGACCTCACCTGAGTAGACCTCTCTTCCGCGGGCGGCCCGCTCTACCCTATCACAGCTACGTTCAGGCTTTTGCTCTGCAATGATGTCTTACCGCCACAGGATCGGACAAGCAGACTCACACTCCTGCCCCGAATGCCACAATAGCCCTCACACTCTGAACCACCTATTCGAATGCCCCGCTTATCCACGCCGCTCCTTCATACCTCTCTATGGGACAATCCCATATCTGCACTTCACTTCCTGTGATCTCTTCCTTCCTTTTCATACCTTCCGCCACTTGCTCGACCCACTCCGGAGCCTCCCCCAGCGTAACTAATACTACATGAGCTATTGCCATTATGTTAGTAGGAAATAGAGGACTGGAGAAAAGAGAAAAAATGGAGGAAAAATCCCTGCCAAAGAGACGATCATGAATGCACGCAAGCACGATCAAGAGCCGCTGATATGCGGAGTTTAGAGATGTCAAACTGTGTAGTTGGAGTGAGAGAAAGAAGAAGACGGATTAAGGTGACCTCGGAAGCTTATCATTGTTTTTATTCAACTTATTCAGTTTACAAAATCGTCCTGGTTATAATGATTTCAAAGAAAGGGTTAACCTGAGGCTATTTCCTGCATTTGATGTAAGCTTGATGAGATTTGACAACATTCCGAGGTTTTGTTTCAGCATTCTTCGTCGGCTACTGTACCTGTTATAAACGTTGGCTTTTGACCAATTATTGTCATTCGGCAATCCCTTTGAAAGTCCTTAGTTAGGCTTGCGTTACCGCTTTTGTTCCTTCCTTTACATGGCTTTTAGATAGGTTCTTAGTTAGGCTGTTGTTGTTTTGTTTTGTTCTTCTTTTTTAAGACTCTTAGAGTGTTTTTGTTTCTTATGAATGCTTTCATCCCTGATATTATTGCAGTATTTTCATAAAAGTTTTCTTTCTCTATTGTACTGCACTGATGATGGATATGTTATTATCTGAAACGTTTGTGATATAGGTAGATAACATGTTTTTAGTAATTAGCTTGGTTCTCCCTTTTATCTTACGGATTCGGTTCCTCAGTGACCAGTCATTTGCACTCATATAGGTTTACCTTTGTATAGTTGAATTTTGAACACGGACTGAAACGATATATATATATATATATACGTACGGCTCTGCCTTAATATGTTTGCCAGAATGCAGCGGGCAGCACAAGTACCTCGTGTGCTTGCGTTGCTTTTATCTGCTGTGGCTTACTGGTAGAGAACCGGCGTGGTAATCTCAAGGCCCCCAGATCGAGTGCTGGCTCGATGCTTTGTATTTATTCTATTAAAACACAAGGGTGGACGGATGAGCCCCCTGTCTGGATAATTCCGGGTGTTGACGGGACGAGAAACTGTAATATATATATACAAAGGAAAGTCATTTTGCGAAAACGAAAACATTATCACCTTTCTCACTTTGTTCGGGGGCGACAAACAGATAATCAAATGAATAATCAGGCTGATACATGCATCTCGAGAACCCTGCAGTTACTCGGCGATCAACAGTCCCAGCGTCTATCGTAATGGCCTGCTAAACACCGGCGCTGATTGGCTGCAGCTCGCTCTCTGTCATCCAGACAGAGGGACAACTAGCACCGGTCGCCCGTTTTAGAGTTATCGAGGGATCTTCCAACGTTCCTCTAATCAGTTCCGCTCGAGCCACAATCTTGCAAACATGGAAGACCTTCCATCGTCTTTGCCATCGTTACCACCGCCAGCACCACCTCCGCCTCCTGATGATGACTACAGACGTAGTCGAAACGTCGAGGACAGCATTGTCGAACTTCTTCGAAGCACCGGCAACGAGAACTTTATCAAGCGTTTTCGACAACTAGAGCGTGTAAATAAATGTCTAATTAACAACGATCTTTCAGTCGCCTTTAATAAAGCCTGCATATCGTTATAACATATTGCTGATGCGCAAATTACTCACTTCAGATTTTTTATCACACATTCTTAGCCTGAAAAATGCTTCAATTGCTGCCTCCGCTTTTTATAAATTGTACGTTCTTTCTAGGCCGGCATTAAAGGAGTCTCGTATGAGCGTGTTTTGGTCTGTTATTGAGCTAAATACAGTTGATACTACCCAGACACGTTAATATATATAATTTTATATATATATATATATATAAAGTCACACGCTTTTCTTTAACGAAACTAAAGTTTACTTCCAGTGAATAACAGTGCGCGATAACAAATTTTAAAGCATGCCAACTAAGTTTATGAAATTTTTTTCTGCTCCTGTTGTAGTCAGATCTATTCTTCATTCAGGTTCAGTTGCGTTCTCTTATTCTGTGACCCTAGACGCCGAGTAAGAAAAGCCCAGGAAAACAATAGCGGGGGTTCAGAATGTACGACAGCGAAGCCACTTTACAATACTCTGCCCAGCAACTGCAGGTGTTTTTA
>LQNS02001578.1:4633673-4646451 GCA_001587735.2 Parhyale hawaiensis | reverse complement strand
AGTTGTCCTGACTCTTTTCGTTGGATTAGTAGATCAAGATAAGGTAGGCACTGGTCTTGTTCGGTCTCTACCGTGAATTGTATGCTGTTATTGATGCTGTTGATGAACTGCAGCATTTCGTTCATGGAAATTCTCGTAATTATGGCTACGACGTCATCTATATGCCATTTCCATATGAGTATTGGTAGGGGTGAAGCGGTCAGGGTATATTTCTCAATATTTTGCATTGTTAGTGCAGCTAAGATGACGGAAATGGGAGAGCCCATTGGCAACCCATGCTTCTGCTTGTAGATGTCATTGTTGTATTAGAATATTGAAGCATTGATGCAAACATTCAGCATTCCATTATTTGATCTTTGTTCAGCAGTGTTTGTTCACGCAGTAGTTATTAATTTTCCTTTATAGCTTTGTCATATATAAATTTAATTTTTGTTACGTATGTATATAGGATACGACTGCTAGGTGTATAAATCCTCTCGCATTCTTGCTTTACACCGTTCAAAACGTTTTGCGTTGAGCAAAACGAAAGCTTGGGTCAATAAAACTAAGATCTTGATGATGTCTGTTAATTCATTAAACAACGATGGTCCAAGACGTCCAATATTCCATGAAATTATATAGTGTAGAATCACAACCATTGTTTCCGACTGGGACTTGAAGAAATGGATGAAAACAGCGTTCCCTGTCGCGTAGAAGATAACAGCAACAAACGAATGAGCACAGACGAGCATTTCAAGAGTATCTATGCGAGAAACTGAACAGCGATGACGTCACAATATTGATCGCTTGCCTCAAATCGTACAGTCGTATCCATGATACCAGAGGCATTTAGGTGTCTGCGGCCCACCTAGAGACAATGGTGACGTCACAACTGTCTGGAACGATTGATTTGAGATGCACTTAGTAATAGCCCGTCTGCGTTTTTCATTGCTTAGGATACCAGCCGAGCATCACTCGTTGCAAGGATTTTGCCGCGGAGATTTTACGGCAGTAGCCTTTTCGATTTTCGAGTTAACAGGCCAAATCGAATACCCCGTTGAAATGTATTATGTATGGAAGCCAATTTTCTTTTAATACGTTTTCTTGTTTCAGACGTAGCCATGATACAGCAGCATGGGCAGAAGTCTGGTGCGTTTGTTCAGCGGTTGCAGTGAAGCGGCCTCCTGCTCTGCAGTTTTCCATCATGGATCATGTTGGTCCAGGTGGTAGTCTCTATACCGTGTTAGTTCAAGTGCCGGTGCCCCAGCCCGTGTTATTAAGCTAGCAACAATACCAGGTGAGCTCCACGGGGTTTCAAGGTCGTAGCATCACTATCACGTTGGGCCAATGTGGCAGCTGCAGCTAAAATATTCGGGGCTTTGTCACATTGGCTCCACGTGGCAGCCACGTGGAGCCCAACAAAAATTGGATGGCCACCAACTTGGCTCAATCTACACAAAAAGCGGGATTAGCGAAAGTTAGGAATAGTAAAGCCACACAGGTCTCGCGTGGGCCACATCTAGTTTTGTTGGTCAGGTATCAGCTCTGTGCTGCGCAGAGCAGGTAAAAATGATCAAGCCTGGATTTTGTTGTGCTGGGTGTCTGTGTTGACACAAGTGCAGTGGCAGAGAGAGGAGACAGAGAGAGGAAAGAGAGAAAGAGAATTTTTCTGAAGGTTTGACTCAGAGAAGCCATGAAATTCCGCTGCATCGATCAGAAGCTAAAGTTTAATAATTTTGTCATTTTTTTATCTATTTTCATTTTTCCTCAAAAACCCTAAAAACGATTGCTTTCTTCAATACATTGGAAGGAGAGAGGAAGAAATATAAGATTCATACTCTAGTTTGTAAGAAAAGGACATGGAATCTGCTTGCATAATGTTGTTTAGCCGGATAAACGGCCAAGAAATAGTGCCTCTTGTATTAAATGCATTTGTAGCAACGCAACGTAGCAAATCCTATACGAGGGCAGCTTGACGTGCCTCACGTACACGCATACATCATTAACAACTTATGATGGCTACATAATATACGAGTTTCTCTAGAAATCTCAAGACAAAAGTCAAAATGAGATTTTGTACGAGTGGAAAATGTAACACAACAACTTGGAAGAATATATGGAATGTGCGTACCCTGGCACTTGTTTAAGTATCTATATTAAGGCTGATAATTTAAAAAAATGTATCATTTGTCATGGAAATGTAAAGATGAGAGTAGTGTGTAAAATATAGTTTGAAAATAGTCTTTATTGCCTTCTAATAAGGCCAAATAAAAAATTTAAATGCAGTTGCCGATCGTCTCAAACCGTTAACTTCATGTCAGAAATGTAATAGGAGTCTTCATCATTGAAAGAAGCCAGCAAGGTCACACACAGCTTTCAAGATTTGAAAACACCGATAGTACAAATAGAGGGCTACAGCAAAGAACGATAATGCTTGCCAATACAGTTCGTACAATCACTAGAATAAGTAATTAATTTTCTTTCTTAACTGCCAAATTGTTGCATGTCGTCAATGTTAATGGTTTAGTTTAGCTCCGTAACATCAGCTGTTCCCTCCCATGTTGCTGAGAATAACTCGTCGCTGGAAACTATAATATATGTATTAAATACAGTAGAGGTTTCAATACGCACCAGCTCCTCAAGTAATTTATCTCGTAAAGCACAAAAAGTGAGAAGATATGTATATATATGCTACCCTTCTTGTTAATTCCAGGAGTGAGTAGTGATTAAAAATTTGATGATATATGCAATATATATACAAGCTGAATTTAGGTAAAATCACGGGATAGGCGTCTTTTCTTAAGATATTTAGGGATTGTCTCATTCATTGAAAGTTTTCAATGTACAATCAATTAATTGAATATATCAAATATTAAAAAGTGTGGGTCTCTGACAGTAGGTCGAGTCAGACACAACAATTTTGTTTTTTGAGAGAAAAATGTTTAAACTAGTCAATCAAATTTGTAATTTTGTTTAACGTGTTTATTTTTTAAAGATCTTCAGGAGCTATACTTTGGTGTGCTGAATATATGAGAGCATTTCAAGGTGTATATATATTCGTATTTTACAGTCAGTTGAAAAGAAAGTAAGTTGCAACAGTGGGATCTACACCGCTGAAGCCCGGTGCCCACGTAACAACTTTCGTTATCGCTATGGTAGCCTAGAGTCAACTCAACTGATCTGTTTACGCTGCCGCGGCACGACTTCAGCTCTTACGAAAATTAACCTGTAGCAAAAATTGTTTAAATCTCAGCCGCTACTGCAATTTTTACACTACACCCGGTACCAATGGCGACCCTTCAACAATCACTCCTAACTATGATCAGCTGAAAGCCACAAAGACTTATTTGAAGAATTAGAGCTTGGTGTTCATAGACGTAGAGCTGAAGTCACCGCCACGACTATACAGCGGAATAATTGCGTTGGCTTTAGGCTGCTAGCGGCAGGAAAAGTTACTAAGTGGGCACAGGGCTTAATACTGGCTACCGCTGGGCCGTGCAGGCAGCAACAAACAGTAACTTCAACGAACCATTGAATCTCACTGTGGTTCTGTTGAACAGAATATCTTTCAATTTTCCTTCACTGATCTTCTCACTTTTAGCATTATGACGACGGAAAAAATAATAATTCGCTGTGGAAATAACAAGGAAATGGCTACCCATGCTACCGCTAAGAGGTACTTCAGACGTCACAAGTGCGCTGACGTAAGAAAACACGAATAATAAAGCTACTGTTTCTTTTGCCATGTATAGTGTTGATGAGCTTCTCCTAGCTTTAACTGCATAAAGACGTGCAGAAAGAACCAAGGACGCAGCCAACAAGAAACATTTTGAATTTATCATTTTGCTTTCAACGTCCGAATCGATGACGTTCGTTGTGTAAACACTCACTTCATTCGGCACTTCCCCAGTACTGGTCATCAGCCAAATTTTGGCAGACCCGTCATAATGTCATTACAGTGTACCGTGGCAGACCCGTTATAATGTCATTACAGTGTACCGTGGCAGACCCGTTATAATGTCATTACAGTGTACCGTGGCAGACCCGTTATAATGTCATTACAGTGTACCGTGGCAGACCCGTCATAATGTCATTACAGTGTACCGTGTTCCAAAAATGTTACTAAGTTTTCCAGCTTAGCTCTAGTTAACTTGATACATTCATTTTTATATGTATAATCTAGCTATTTCAGTCATGTTAAAGAACTAAAGAAACTATGTTTCATGATTCCATGCATCATATATAGCTATTATAGAAACAAAAAATACAAAAAATGTGCGGATAGGCTTCGGAGAGGAAGTTTTCAGCTGGATTTGGCTGAAAATACCTTAAACTCACAGTTCCATTATTTGCTGTTTATCTGAATAAATGTTCTCCCTCATGATGATTTCCTTCCTTTCTTTCTTTGTAGTTCTCTTGCACCTAACGCACGAGACTACAGCTGTACTGTCCGACGTGTGTGCTTCGTTTTATACCCTTCCAAGAGGATAAGAACTGGACCTCTCCTTACCCAGTACCTAATCAGAAAATGATCACAATTACCCTTTCATGTTGAAAAAAAAAAATATATTAAAACTATGCCAATTCTTCGAAGCAAAGTACATTTTAGAACGTATAGGGTTAATTTTCGTTGTGTAAGTAGCCCGAAATCGGATACCTCTGCCGTCACTACACCCACTCTCAGCAGCGCGGAAAAGATTCTGGTACAACCGCGAAGCGATGCATATTTTACGGGCACAGTTTGTCTCTAGCGAGGCCCAACCATTACGGTTGCAAGCAAGTAGACACGTAGTGGATCTCTGAGACGTGCTGGCTAAAGATAACGGAGCGATCATTTAGTTGGTTCACCACCGGATCCACCGGGAACGTCGCCTGACATGAGCGAATGACATTAGGCTTCCCGCGGTTCTTTAACTCGCAAAGAACACAATGGAGCAAAATCTTCACCTGTCTCAAGCTCTTTCCGAGGGAGTCACTCTTGACTGCCCACAACGATATATATGTATTTTTTTTCTACGTATGCTGAGCCTTTTTAAACCTGTCTGTCAAAGACTTTCCTGACAGTCGATCGGCTGACCACGTGGTGCTCGCACAAATGAAGTTGATCACTGAGGTCTCTATCCTTCCACGACTGATCTTCTACTCTGTGGACGGTGATCCGACTTAGCTTCAGCAGCTTGGTGGCCACAGAGCACGTATTTTAATATCTTTGATACAACTGTGGCACGCACGAATCCTGGCAACATCTGCTGCTGGATTGGTCTGATAAGTTTATGACGCCCGGATAAACGTTACATCCAAATTATACGGGCATTTTTTTTTGTCATTATTCACTACAATCGTACATCCACATGCATAAATAACGACAGGAAAGTTGAAAACTTTTTGGACAATCAGGAAATCAGGAAAAAATTTTAGATTGGCATCGCTCGTTCTTTATGCCATTTAGAATACGTTATCGGATATCGCACCTATTGTGAATTTTCATATTCTATTAGAAAGAAAACACAGTTGTTTGATGAACGGCTCTCAGCATCAATGCATATTTATGGCAAATTGAGAATCGAGAGTTTCTTGTCATGATTTTGCCGGAGATTGAGTGACTCGCAATACTTTTGAGAAATTGAGGGACGGTGCTATAACAAGGATAGTGATCGGGAAACGTAAGCAGCACGTAAATACAGGTATGTGTCCTCAAATTACGTGCATTATAGTAAGGAATATAGTACATCTCGGTATAATTCATCCGAGGTACATTGTTTCTTTGTTTCGTAGCACGAAAAATTCACCCATCCATTACAATTTCTACGGGTAGGTACTTCATGACTATAGGAATGAGGGCTTTTGTCTCAGATGATATTGTTTTGGAGAAGAAAAATAAATATAATTTGCAATGAAATGAACTTGAAAGTACATTCAGCTCTCTAACTTCAGGAATTCATACGCTGTTAGACAAAGAAAAGTCTAACTAGCGTAAAAGGAAAAAACTAGAACACTCTGAGAGCGCATACCTCCGCCAAACAAGATAATATTGACAAGAAAAATGAATTGAGTCTCAAACTCTGATTTCCTATTTATCAGCATCAAAATCTGGTCATTTGTGCCCTCTGATGATTATGGCAAGTTCTATATATTTCTAGAAGATCCGTTCAAAACTTTTTGAATTGGGCTATTGAAAAACATTCTGACAAACATGTAGTGTTTTTCTGTTTTTGTTAATCTGAATTTTATCTTTTCCACAACTTTCGGTGAGTGATCTTGAAGACGAGCAGAATACAAATTATTAATAATTATATTTCAATCACAAATTGAGGACAAGGGTAGCGTGGCAAATTTCCTATTGTTCAAAGCTGACTCTTACGATCT
Organism: Parhyale hawaiensis; assembly: GCA_001587735.2. Taxonomy (NCBI): domain Eukaryota; kingdom Metazoa; phylum Arthropoda; class Malacostraca; order Amphipoda; family Hyalidae; genus Parhyale; species Parhyale hawaiensis. The sequence goes on along the minus strand of LQNS02001578.1, from coordinate 4,640,106 downwards.
GATCTCTCGAAATCAAGTCCAATAAATATTAATATATCAATTATCCCGTGAATAATTATTACTGGTCTGGTTAATCAAAATGATATGAATATGATAAATGATGTGGCACGAGTGGAGGCACGATTCAGGACAAGGGGATGTGGCGCAGCAGAGGGTAAATAACAACAAGAAATAATATACCTATCGCTTTATTCACTCATCTCTAACGTCTGATACACCAATCTTCCTGGGACTTAAAACACACACGAAATGCATTGTCCTACGCGTAGATACAAGGAACACACTACGCACTCCTATCGCTTTCTACACTTCCCATCGGAATGCTAAGCCCCACTATCATGATCACACTCAAATACTTATCTTGTAGATTAAGATGCGGCTGTAGGTTTCGACCCGGCTTCTCCTCTCTGGCCCACACGAATACAGGACTGTAGACTCGTCTTGACACACAGGCTCTTCGGACACACTGGCTGCCTCTATAGGTCGTCCTAAGAGTAAATACCCGGCGATTTGTGCGAAAGTAAACAGTCAGCCGATCTGTAGTCCCAGACACTTTTGTCTCTCACAGCCCTCGATTTGTGTTTCTCTAGCCGACTATTTTGCCCTCTAATTAACTGACCGTGACGCCAGTCTCCACGATTTATATATCAAATTACAGCCCTCGAGATATTACATCTATTGAATGATCTTCCCCGCTCCTATAGTTCCTAATTTTTATGCCATTTGCCATAAATCGAGAGAGGAGAGCGAGACTATTCCGTTTTCCCCATTAGAAGCTCTAAATTCTCTACCTTGGTGGGTTCCATTGGGCCTATACACAAATATCAAGGCTATGGTATACTCTAGCTATGAATACATATACAAAGCTGTTTGCGGCAAGCCCAGGTTCGGCCGCAATTATCCAAAAAGGGTTCCTAAGAAAACACAATTTAGCAGTTCCAACTGCCGTGTCCCCTCAGATGTCTCGTGATTGGCTGAGGCAGGTGCGACGCTCGCTGACGTCACCGCGTCCTTTGGGTCCTTTGTCGTTCTTGGGCAGCATCGCCTGCCGGTTACCCGACTTGCTCAACTGCGCAGAAGCTGTATGCTGGATTTTGGTAGTAATTTAGGCATGTCGTAATATACTTCACGACAAACATTAGTGAAACACTCAAACAGACCAGCCAATCAATCGTCACCAACACTTGACCATTTATGTCTTTTACCATTTCTAACAAATTTTGTAAATTTCATACAAATCCGTTAATAACTTATTGAGTTCTTTTGATAACAAATATAAACTCAAACACAGAGACATACAAACGCACAATTGATCATCACAATTTTGGCCATTTACTCTTCGGGAAATACATAACAGCTCTAATAAATTCCGAAAAATTGGTCTATAACTTTTTGAGTTATGGTACTGAAAAAGGGGACAAACAAACAAACAAGAGTTGAACGGATCTTCACCAAAAGTCAAATATCTGTTACTTTTAAAATGCTTTATAATGCCTGTAAATTTCGTAATGATCCACCCATAACTTTTTAGGTTATCTTGGTAACAGATAGTTGCACAAGCAACTAACCGACAGACAGGCAAACATTACAAAATATAACCTCCTTGGTAGAGGTCAATACTATGTACACCTGGTCATTCCAATGCGAGAGTTCTCCCGAAACCACAATGACACGGTTGCAGCATGCTTTCGTTCTCAGCTGTAACACCTTGTATCGCTCGCACGTTCGATACCCAGCCAGGCACGCGAGCGCCCTGCATATATTTGTGTGCTGACTCGGCAGTTGTGTGTCGGAACTGCCTTCCTCAGAGATGAGGAGGGGGGGGGGTCGGGTGGGGGGTCTCGGGTCATTTGTTCCTTCCGTAAAATTGGCGCCATAGTTCTTAGTGACCCGAGGTCGACTGCAACTAAACTTACTCATCTGGGGCCAGTGGGCCTATACCTGCAGCACACACCAGCGCATGTGGGTTTCCCAAGTGAGAGTGTGGTCTAAGTTGACTTTACCTTTACCTGTCTTTGTTTTACGATTTTCTGTGAACCGCTATATGTATCTTTGAAAGCATTATCTTATTGTTCCCCTGTGTTTTAAGATGTAAGCAGTATACCAGTTTTGCTGACATAAAAAGACGAATACTTCTGCCTGCTGATTAAATAATTGATAGATTTATCTACCGGAGCAATAGAAGTAAAATCTTTTTGTTTGTGGCAGGACTACTTCCTTATACCACAGACATTTCATCTTAGTCATAGTCTACCATATCCTATGTCACATGCACACTGTAAACGCTAATATGTACAATTACGGTAGTAGGCACTAATATGTAAGTGTAAAAATACTTGATGTACAAAGGTGGAACATAAAAAAAAACATAAAGCGAAAGGAAGCATCCACAAGTTTTTTTCGTTCACATGGATGCAATGATTTTTTTTAATACTATTCATTTCCTGCTCAACATTCTCTGAGAAACGGCTTCGAAGACGTTATTAATCCCCTCACCTTCCGGTCTTGCTTAATTCGTTTTTTTTTTAGCGTGAAAAACCGAGACTTTTCAAAAAGAAACTAGCTTAGATTATTAGATTAGATAGGCGGCAGTAGATGAACCAACAGGCACATTCCCAAAGAGACACCGGTACTTACGCCTCGGCAATCTATGAGCTATTGCACCCAGTCCACTCTGTCGTCACTGCACAGGCCGGTCGTCGACGCATCCGCCAAAACCAAATTCAACCCTGACGTCAGCCACTTGCAAACAGAAACTATCATGCCATCTGAAGAGCACCGTGCAGCCATCTCCTTCCTCCATTGGTCTGCCGCGCGAGCTTCACTAGACCGTCTCTCTGTAAGCAGGGTTTTGGGCGCCGTTCCATCGGAGATCTCGCCTTAGGAGACTGCTCTTCCACGGGCGGCCTGCTCTACCCTATCGCAGCTACGTTCAGGCTTTTGCTCTGCCCTAATGTCTTACCGCCACAGGGTCGGACAAGAAGACTCAGACTCCTGCCCCGAATGCCACAATGGTCCTCACACTGTGAACCACCTATTCGAATGCCCTGCCCATCCACGCCGCTCCTTCCTACCTATCTATGGAACAATCCTTTATCTACTCTCCACTTCGTGTAATCTGTTGATCGCTTGCGAAACAACGGTCAAAAACTCAAGCACAAAGCTCGACGAACGACCTTAGGTCAGCAGTTCTTCCGTATTTCACAGTCAGCATTTGGAATAGACTACCTTCCGACTTTGTAAGTGCGGAATCAGTCAACGCGTTTAAAAATCGTCTTGAATTACATTGGGAGAGACACCCCCCACAGCTAAGGATTCCTCCTCCAGGAGTCGCACACTCTTTACGGCTAAAGCCTCCGGGGCTTCCTAAATCCGTCTTCTTCTCTCTTCCGCTCCAACTGCACTGTCTGACATCTTTAACTCCGCATATCAGCGACTATTGGTCATAATTTTGTGCATTCGTGATCGTCCCTTTGCTGAGACTCTTCTCCCTCCTATTCTTTCTTTTTTTCTCTCTTATCCCCAGTCGTTTATATCCTACTCACTTGATGACAATAGCTCCTAGAAGGCCGGGGCACAAGTTTCGGTGTCTCTTTGAGAATGGACCCGTTGGTTCGTCTACTGCCGCCTATCTTATCTAGTCTTTTCCTTCCTTTTCATACCTTCCGCCACTTGCTCGACCCCCTCCGGAGCCTCCCTCTGCGTAACTACTACTACATGAGCTATTGATACATATTATGTTAGTAGGATATAGAGGACTGGAGAGAAGAGAAAAAATGGGGGAACAATCCCTGCCAAAGAGACGATCATGAATGCAAACAAGCACGATCAAGAGCCGCTGATATGCGGAGCTTAGAGATGTCAAACTGTGTAGTTGGAGCGGGAGAGAGAAGAAGACGGAACTACCAATACACGAAGGAATAGCTAACACTAGTGTTAGACGCCGTGTTGTAGCACACGTCGCTCGTTTGCTACAACGGCGTCATAACTCAGAAGTTGGATATTTTGTGTTATTGCCACCATCAGCGCTAGCGTTAAGTTCTATTAGTCATAATAACGCCATTACTGAGTCTGTAAGAGTGACCACTTGAGAGAGATCATTATGCAAGAGATAGTTCAGAAAATACTGGGATACCAGAACTGTATCTGCCTCTCCTAAAAATGTCAATATTTGAGTTAGGAGAATGTTGTCGCAAACGAGCGATGTCTGCCTCAGCCCACCAATGCAGCGTTGCCGTACGAAAAGTCTTCGATGATAACTACGAAGAGAGCGGCACAGAGAAAATTCAATAGCAGGACTTTTGCTGACTGTACTGCACTCACTCATAATCTCAGAGTCGAATTTAAAACAACGAAAAAATTCAGAACGTGCATCAGTCGTGTGTCTTTGTGTTTTTTTCCCCCGAATTATGATTAGTTAACTTAGGACACAAAGTAAGCTGATCTTGAAAGAATGGCTGTTAATAATAAACGCTTACTGCACTTACTTTCTGTGAAATGCTGGATAGGCTTTTGAACTGTCAAAGCTGAAAGGATCGTACTATAACTGAGATTATATCTTCTTAACTTCCTCTATTTCTTCTCTTTTTTTCCTTTTCAGTTTTGAAGCCAAAAGGAATGAGACTGACAAGAGTTTCTTGCGGTCATGATTGACGGCCGGGCACTTAAGTAATAAATAAGAAGCTCGTTGCGAACTCAGCTGCATGCTATGTACATTAGGGTGGAGCGTTTTTCAACTCATTTTGATTTTCCATAGTGGGTTGTTTGGAAACGTTGCCAAATGGGGAGAAAAAAATTGTGATAAACGCATTTTTTCGTAGACGGATATCTTCTACCGCCCCAAGACCCATGAAGTTTGAAAAAAGTGGTCTTGTGGGTGAAAAAAATTTGTTTATTTTTTTCTTTTGTTCACTAAAAGTAGTGACACATCAGAGAAACGCGCACGTAAAGTTTTAGGCAGCCAGTGCAATGCTAAGATGGTAGAACAGGGCGATGAAGGGGTCCGGGCCTCTCACTAATTCTGCCTGTAAGCTTGAATATCTAGCGTCAAATGGCATTTTCTGCAGCACTGCTTCAATCTACATGGAGGTAGGGACCACAGCCGCCCCTACTCCTATAAAAAATCCATGTATATTGTAGCAGTTAAGATAATTGCCAGTTACAAAGCTGTGTGTGTTCGACTAAAAATTCTAAAAAATGATAAAAATTATTAATTGTTTTTTTTTGCAAATAATGTCCAATATTTCATTTTGAGGCAAAACTAGACGCAGAGAATCAAGGACTGGGCCCACGGCACAAGCCGAGGATGGGCTTACCCGTGACGTCTTCGTATGACAGAGGTGCAGCAGGGCGAAGTGTTCATATACTGTATGCTGTTCTCATGCAAGCACCTTACAGTAACTATTACAATGCTAAATTAAAGTTATTCAGTAAGTTTTATGCATTATATTTTACCAAGAGTTTAGCGTCAGACAGAATCATATGGCTGGCATTTCTAATTTTTGCAGTGATAACACAACGCAAAAATTGGCATATTTCTTTCATTACATCAACACACTTCTGAGCAAAATCAGTGCTTATCTTGATAATTAACTTGCAATATATATTTAAGTAGCTAATCCAGAAAACCTCGATTTAATGGTTAAATAAACTGACAGTTTTCTTAGACGCTCAGCCTGAACTGTTGACAGATGCAGCGGCACCAACAGAGGGATGCCAGCAGTAATAGTTCCGTTATATGATATAAATCTACCGGTGGCTATGAATATGCCTTTTGTCTCGTTTCTTCCTCAGCTGTCGGTGCCACAGAAATGCTAACAAATAGCTCGATCGTCGTGAAGCACCATAACTTTGCCCTCCGTTCCTATACTCACAACAGCAATAAAGAGCGGCAGTAAATTTTTAGGGTGGTACGTAAGTAGGTTACAGACTTTCAGAGTAGCTACTTACCGAATTATCATTCACTCGACCGCCGTGTGCTCAGATGACTGTCTAATCATGGGGATATGCATGAAGCCAATGATTAGTGCTTTAATTAGTTTCTAACTAAACTATTACCCTGAAGCTTGCTGCCCCATCTTTTATTACATAAATCTAATATATTCTTGTCCTTTTGGTTACCTTCCTCTTGATATTAAGGGCTTAGTATGGATAGCTGAATATTTGAAGCGAATGCTAGAAGAAAATATGAATGCTCATTATATGTGTGGTGGCGCTCCTTTATTTTTAGGCGGATTTGACCTGAGGGGTTTACTTTTTCTTATCATTGCTCGTGCCACCACACAGAAGTCAACCCAATCCGATTGGCTTAAGTTTTTCGAACTTAGATTGACTTAGCTTACATGCATGTAGCGACCTAAGGCCCGGTGCAACACCCGTTGCACCGAGTTCAAGCAACCACATGAATGCAAGTTCTCTCATATAATGTAATCAT
>LQNS02001578.1:4617532-4631323 GCA_001587735.2 Parhyale hawaiensis | reverse complement strand
AATAAATGAATAAACTTAATGTTAATGTGTTGGTTTACAGTGGTTGCTTTTCCACTTTAACATCTCAATCCAATTAGCTTTGGTTAATTTATAAACAGTACTCGCTGGCTGAGGGCCATGCGAGTACATATGGTGCGCCGTCACGATTAGCGGAACTACTTTCTATCTCGTCAGCTCGCTGCCTGTTAGCATGAAGACGGCAGGCGAGCAAATTTCGTTGAACCCTTCCAGTCCCAAAAACGTTGCTCTTGCTATGAGGTTATAGAAGCTGCTCACAATAGACCCTCTCATGTAGTCACTTGAGCACCGCCTTCCGTTTTATTCAGTCGATAATAAAGTTTAGGAATTGACTTCAGAAGGGTCGTAAATATATTGTCCAAACTTACAGAGCTAGGTTTCAATAATGAAATCCTTGATGAGGGAACTGGAGTTCCCGTCACGAAGGAAAGGGTTAACATTTTAACTTGTTTTTTTTTTTTCCCTTAAACTGGCGTCGAAGGAGTTGTAAGTAATCTTCATAATTTTTTGTAGGAAGTTTGGTGGGTTGACCTAGATGGGACCACGCAAAAGAATAGTCTTAGCTGGCTATAAAAAAATGACGGCGCTGAATTTTCTTCCATCAGGGCGAATTCGCCTCCATCGCAGCAGATCGTCTGGAGCACGGGGCGTTCTATTTTTTCCCTGTGTTATTTTTCAAGAGGTAATATGGTAGGGGCGTAGCGATGTAACCTTATTGGACACATCATCCATATGAAAAACTAGGATTCAACTTCCGTTGAATTTGCCCTTACTGCGGGTGAGGGTCTTACCCCACGAGACGTTCTAGTTTGTCTATCTTTCTGTTGCAGGTGTCGGCAGTAGCAGGGCTGCTGGTGTTGTTCATCACGGCACAGGAGGGCCAGTCCAACGACCAACTGGCTGCACCGATCCCACTGAAGACCTTGGATATCGCAAAGGAAGCTTCTCTGAGTCAGTTGCAAAATGCCCCGTTCTTCGCCAGGTGGAGAGTTCGCTGGGCTGTGCGACGGTGGCAGCCGCGTCGACGGCGCCAGAGGAGGGCACGTCGCCGGGCCCAGAAGCGCCAGGCTCGCTTCAGGGCGGCGATGAAAATCAAGTGGGCGAGAGCTAACTTCAACCGGGCGAAAAGGTCTTTGAGGCTCGCCATGTTCATTGCCCGGCAAGCCAACAGGATGCTGAGCAGAGCCAAGAACAAGGTGAAAATTCTGAAGAATAAGCATGGCTTAAAGAAAAACTTGCCAAGTTGGAAGCCGCGAAGGCAAAGGCCGGTAGAGCTACAGCTAAGGAAAAGGGGAAGAAAGCTGAAAAGAAAAAGAATTATTTGAAAAAAAAGGAAGAAGGCTATGAGCGAGATACAGAAACTCTCCAAGCAAGAAGCGGACAAAGTAAACGAAAAGCTAGACAAGGTAATGGAAAAAGAAAAAACAAAATATTAGAGAAGCAACTAACTGCGGCAAAAGCCAAGAGCAAGGCTGCCAAAATGAAAGCTAGTAACTCTGATCAAAAGATCGCTTATTTGAAAACAAGCATCAAGGTTGCAGAGGCTAAAATGGATGCTGCTGAGAAGTTGAAAAAGCGGGCAGAGAAAGAGCAGACGAAAGCCAAAGGTGCCGCGGGTAAACATTGTTTAATACCACAAAATTTTGCTTTATGAGTGCTCTACATAATTGTTTACTGGTTGTATTACAAAGCTAATTTTTGAATGCCTTTTTTAAATCCTAAAATGATGCAATAGTTTGCGCAAACCAGTAAAAATATTTTACGAACAATTGCTAATATCCTTTCATAACCATCATAAGTGTCAATGATATTATTAACTGCTACCATGCTCTGAATGATCTTTCCAATACCATGATCTACCCCGAGTTAACTTTGTTTCCTGTTGTAACCTAACCCTGGCTAACGTAACCTATTATGGCGATCAGATTACCTGCCCTAGTACATAACATCAGTTTTCGTCTGTTAGACCAGTGCACTATATACATATGAATATTTATAAGGAAAATTTTATTGAAAGTCTTCTGGGCTTTTTATTTATTTAACCCAAGCTTTCGAGCTATTAAGCATAGCCCGTCTTCAGGGGAACCAAGGAGTTTTAATATTAAATCTCCTTGAGGGGAACAGAAATTCAATTTCTATCAGCAGAACCAAGTTGGAAAGTACACAAACATTGTATCTTAGCTACCAATAACGCAAAAAATATAATGAAATGTATCGCAAAACATTGAAATTTTGAGAGTAAAAACGAAGAAAGTCTACGCATATTTCAATAAATATGAATATTTATATTCATTGGAGATACAGGGCTGTTTAGATGAAAGTGTAGGGTCCAAGAGGTCATCATCATTATATAATTCGAGGAAATAATAATATAAATGCACATGACAATGATTATTCAGTATATCGTACTCAGGGACAGTTTGATACGTCATCGATTTTTTTTCTTGATGTTTCAAGCAACGGTCAGTGGCATCTAGAGATCAGTGAACCTAGGACAAGGGCTTCCGAAATCGGCTCTCCGTGTTGATTAATGTTCGTCTCCTTCTCGTCACACCACTTAGATCTTCAAACTTTTTACTATGAAGTCAAAGAGAAAACATTGTTAGGTGTATCCACTGGATGCAAGTGAGATACTAGATGTTGAAGATGATTATTACTATTATTATTGTGCTACATGAAATCACATGCTTGTTTGGCACTTTCAGGACATATAAGCAGGCACAGCGTTTGGATTTTTAGTTTAATTTAATTTTAAATATCTCAGCTAACAGCCGATTAGGGTTACTTTAACAGGAAGGTAGCACGCAAACTTACTACTAATGAATATTCAAACCATAGCAACCTGCATCATCATTAATTGCCATCAAAAACTAAATACATCACAACCATAGACCGCAATTTTCTTGATAGCTAACTGATGAAACTTCGACAAAATCATTTTCGCATGAACTTGATAAAGTACAACTCATTTTTGTGTCCTAAACTTTACTGTTTATCGCCCTCCGTCGACCTGTATTTGCATACTTGTTTTGCTTATTAAATCTTTTTCTCGCGTTATCACGAGCAGTTCGCTTCCTGCCTGAGCTCTCTCTATTAATTGGAAGGTATTAAATTGGAGTTTCCTCCAACAGCCATAGGACCCACCTGGTATTGTGAGATGGCCGTCAAGTATAATGTAGTCTGCGCTTCAACAAAAGCCCCGTTTTCTTTGGCACTGTCGCCTCTTCAAAGGACTCCTGAAATGCAAAAATAAATTTCTGCCTGTGCGTTGAAAAATTCGATGTAACGATTCCATCTGCACTGCATTCTGTAGATAAACTTTCTTAGGTAAGCAGTTCATGGCAAAATTGCGAATAATTTATGAAAAGGTATTGACATTATGCTGCTCTTTACATTGCTTAGGAAACATTTGAAGCAAATGAACATAATTATTTAGCCTGATCTCGTTAGCCAATAACACTTGAGTATCGGTAGTATCCAAATTGCCAGTATGGTAAAAGGACGGAGATACTAACCTAGCAAGCAACCAGCAAACTCTGATTTTCTAAAATTCTATAAGAAAAAATACCTCTCTTTGCTCATTTGTACATATTTAGTATATATTTTGTATTACTCTCCTGTAAGTACTTAAGAGAGGACGTATAAATATATATATATATATATGTATATATTCTCAGAATAACAAGCGTAACACCTGACAGTACGAGCACCAAAGGTAATCCACAGTCCAGAAGCTGCTTCGAATAGCTATATATATATATATATATATATATATATATATATATATATATATATATATATATATATATATATATATATATATATATATATATGATTTTCGACCGAGCGCTAGAGGCTCTCGTTCTGCCCTAGCATCGATCAACGAAAGACAGAATCTTCGAAAGAGTCTCGTTCTGAATTGATTGATATAAACCCTATGAGTCTGGGCTTCATCTACGTAAATTTATCTTGAACTGCTCGGCGATCCTTAATTTTATACGGTTTTCGATCTGGAAGGTAGAAAGATGTTATTACCGTGGTTAAATTATCGAGAGCAGTAAATGAGCACACTGGCATAAATTTTGGACAGACTAGAGTCTTAGACAGAGCAATTTCTACTTGCAAAACTTTAAAAGCCAGTTTAAAATCGGCACCATATAACGCCGTTGTCATTGTGAAGAGCTATACGCCAACAATGCAGACCCCTGCCAACCAGATCAGTGCTTGCGAAGCGCGCAGTATGGTCCAGAATCCAAAATTTCCTCCGGATCATCGTCAAAATTTAATCTTCTGTTCTTCCCGACATTCCCAACATTTCCTATAAATTTCTTGAAGATTCGACTATGACGTTCTGAGTTAGGTTACCAATAAACTTAATAACAGACAAACGTACCATGGAACAAAATGTAACCTGCTTGGCGGAGTTACTAACGCGTCCGCGTGCTACGTATCTTTCAATATGGAATCACCACAACGATTCCCTTTATAATAATGCACACCTTTGCACAGGTTTTGATTTCTTTGCTTGGTTGGTTCGTTACCCCATCCCGATTGGAGGAATTTATATAGAAGATAATTCATTCCTGACTGGCAAGAAGAAGAGATAGCGGGGAATTCGAATAGGAAATTTAAAAACAGCAGATATAGGTACCTGGAATATGTTCGGGATGCTGCTTATTGTGAAGCCTGTTTAGCCCAGTAACGTAATTGGATACTTTTTTACTTTTTTGATAGCTTTCTCTGGAGCGTAGGAGATGAGATGATCGATCGTTGATGGAATATTCATTTCCATTCTACATGATCTATTTAGTGTATTTTTTCTAGCTAAATTTCTTCGTAGCAGTTGAAATTTCAAGCTTAGCAGAAGCCAAAGCATATCCGAATCTTTTTGCCGGTAAATCTTGATCCTGTTGAGGTGACAGTTGATATCCAAGATACCCTACTGAGCCTATGCGGTCCTGGCGGTGCTTCAATTTTAAACATTTAAAAAATAAACAATGCGATTTGGCGTTGGTGGAAAGTATTTGCGCCAGAGATTATGTTGATGTAAATCACAACTTTCTTTGATGTTATAAAATTGTAAAGCTCCCATATCCCACGTATCATTTGACACCAAATCCGTACTACAGGCGAGGACAGTAAAAATGTTGATCATAAATTCGTTGCCATCGTTTTTGAAGGCCGGCTCCTCTAGTCATTAATAATGATAGTGCCAGTGTAATATTATCTGCTGCCATTTTTGACGTCCGACTCCGTGAGTAGTAGATGTTTATAGACGGCCCTTCACCCATTTAGCCATCATCACCAGCTTCTTTGCTTCTCAAATGAATATTAAACTCTGTGACTTTAAGGGAAGAGAAATATTACGTGACGTAGTCCTACGGCATTTCCCATATCACCATTACATTGAACGTTCACGCTTATGCAGCTGAGCTCAGGTTCAGCTTTCGTATCACGTATACAGTCGAATTAAGTCTTCATCTCTCGACTTTCTTCCTATCTTATGCGGAGATTGAGGCATGATGACACATATCAACAAGCAATATACTGTAGAAAGTAAACAAACTGGAAAACAAGATTATAAAAGTTCTATAAGTAAACTAGCCTTGGTCAGTAAACACCAATCCTAAAATGAATTTTCTTGTTTTGCTGTTCTATAATACAAAGAGACCAATCTTCTAGTGAAATAAGAGTACAGGATATAGTGGTCGCAGAATTATATCGATGGTGAATTGAAATATTAGTATTTTGATGTTTCTGAGCTTCAATAATTTTATTCCCTACTAGCTGGAACTTGCGGCACCTCCACACTGCAGGCAAACCAGCTAATAAAACAAGCACGTAAGCAAGCACCCTTCGTACACATATTTTTCACTGAACGCAAGTGCCCGTCCCTGCGTATGTAATAGTTAACGGTGTGTGGCTCTCTTCGCGTATCCGCCTGCACATTTGATCAGAACTCATGTAACGAGCAAGACAAGAATTCGAATGAATTGTTAATTTGTAAAATAGAGATGAAGAGGTAATTTGCCGTATTGGAATTATAGTGAGCAAGCCGGCACCTGATGCAATCTAACACTGTTCACAGTATTTGGCATATAGTAGATTAGTCGGAGCCACTTCAAGAGAAACTGTTCTCATATACAGAGGTTGAGATGTTATTAATACAAATATTTTGAGATTTTATCATCGAAATATTACTTCAGCATTGATTCAGTAGGTGTCCGTTTCAACGTACGTTGTTATTTCTTGGGGAGAAAAAATTACAAGAACTGTTATTAATGTAAGGAGGCACAAATCACCGAATGTGGGTGCAGAAAAAAAATCTTAGTGTCAGGACCATCTGAACTTTTCATTGACATGGCCTTAATTGACAGAGGTATGCACTCTCAGAGTGCTTTATCAGTGTCTTATAGTTGAGTAGTATCGAAACTTCAATGTTTTCTTCTATAAGTCATCAGCAAATCCAGGTGAATTTGCGGCAGCACTCATTGTATTCTGTTGATTTATTTATTATCTCCTCCAGGTAGGTTTTACTTTTGCCAGCGTTGCCTTTGTTAGCGGGGTAACTAAGACAAAAATCATCACCAGAACTTCATGCAATCTACAAGAACTGTTTAATTGACTGCCCACATGCATAATTCGTCAGCAGCAGCGGCAACACAGCTTACAGAGACAACCCCATACAAACTTCTCCCTTCCTACACAGTTTCGCCGCACGTAGTACGTTCGTAATGCCCCATCGCCGACGTAGACAATTATTCAACGTCCGGTGTTCCGCAACGAGATATTGTCGCAAGATGATTACCGGCTAACGGAAGAAGTTCTTGAATGTAGTTTTTCTGTTATTACTTATTGCAATAAGCGCGTTGCTAACCTATTAGTTTCTAGAATGGATATTAAAGCTTGTATTTCCATAATCAGTACTATATAATAATTCACGCCGTGTTTTTATTTATTTATTTATTTATGTAAATATTTTTACCTTTCCTGACACACTCTATGGGAATAAGATAGAAGAAAATTCAGATTTCAAAATGTAAAAAAAGTGGGGAACCTTGCAATCTTTTTCTTCGGCGAAAAAAAAAAAAAAGTTATGTACCTTGCAATCTTTTTCTTCAGTATTAGATAGGGGAAAAATAGAACTAATAAGATAGGAGAAAATTCAGATTTCAAAAGGCGAAAAAAAAAATGTTGGGTACCTTGGAATCTTTTTCTTCAGTATTAGATAGGGGGAAAATGAGGAAGCCCAAAAAACGGCGGGGGTTTTGGTGAAGAGTTAATTTTCTGCCGTCATTATAAATGACGGCACGGGCCACTAGTACTTTTCATAAAAGACATAGTTTCACTAGCCATCGCGTTGGTGTAAATGCGTAGCGCCGACAAAAATGGGACAATGAGTGTTTTGGCTAGGAACAACTAAGTTGACGCTTCGGCTGACGACGCATTTAAAGATAGCGCCAATTTAGTTAGATCAGATCAAAGAGCTTTGAATAAGCAAGAGAAAATACTCCACGTGCACTTTGGAATGATCGCTTACGCTTAGTTTGCCAACATCGACGCCATGCCGCTGGTGTAATTTTAATGGATGAGAATAAATCTGTCATATTGTCTCACTAATTTTGCAGGCAAATAATGGTACCAATAAATTTACAGCTGGAAGCTAAGCACATTGATAACCATGCTTTTTGGGGTTCATAATGTAAAATCATTATTATCTATTCTACCATTAAACTTTCGGCGTTCCAAGTACCGCCAGAGTGCTGATAGACAAAGCTTGGGAGTATCTCCAATGCCTTGTGTTTTCGCGTAACGCTTTGGGCTCGATTGTAACAATTATTATTATTATTATTTTTTTTTTGAGGGGGAGAGGTTCTTATTTTGATAGAAATACAAATGATGAGCACGTGAAGCATTCTAAGGAGGTTACCAAGCAAACAAGGTAAGCAAGTTTTTGTAAATTGACTTCTATGTGTTGTTTTACAATCTTGGGTTCTTTAGACAGCCTGATCTTGGGTTATAGACAATATCCCAATATGACCCCGAGTTTGTTTACATAAAGAAGTGTTTTGAAAGATCGACACTAGAGGGTGATGGAAATTGAGACTAAATATTTGCTCGTATAATTGTATTCTACGCTCTTTGGTTGGATCTAAGGTGTTTGCGTCGTAAGTGGGCAGTCTTCTTTAAGAATGTCACGAGAAACCGACAATTGAATTTGGTGATGATCGATCGATCCGTTTGTCTCTTAGCTACGTAGCTAAATAAAGAAAAAATTACAGGTGCATCTGTTTGAAATTTACAGGTACTGTTAGGAATGATCCGAAAAACAAATGGATGACTAAATTTTGGAGATAATCCGTCTCTTTGTTTGTCTCTTTGTCCGTTTATTTGTCTGGTGTCTGGCCTGTTAGTGACAGCTCAAAACAGTGTTGTGTAGAATTTCACGAAATTTATAGGAACTGAATATCACGAGGCACAGATACTTTAATTTTGATGAAGATTCGAGAGAAATCATGGGCTCTCAAAATTTCGTTAGAATGGCGTTGCTTGGCGGAGTTCTCAAAGTGTTTTTTAATTATTTATTATCTCATTTACTCTTTTATTTCTTTGTTCATACATCTGGCTATGTTTTAATAACGTTTTATTCGTATTTATAAATTTCTCATCAAAATCATCAGAAGTTCAATGTGTATTAGCAATATTATAATCTAGTTGCTTTTCACTGTGGCTGTAGTCCCATTGCTGGTTTGAAAATTGTTAAGATCATTAGTAACTTACAGTAACGACAATTTGATTGAAGTCAAGCGTATCCGTGCTTAATATGAGCTCTAAAGCTTAATCTAGTACTTAATCCAATTCTTCATTGATCGTCTGTTGTTCAATGATTTGCTTTTTTTTGTCACGGTACAGTTCTGGCCGTCAACTTATACTTCTCATCCACATCATCAGATGCTCATCTAATGTTATTAAATATTCACGATAATGTGGGCATCAGCTACCACTTAGGCATTTACAAACTGATAAAACGCATGGGTCGAATTTAAAATGTAGTAAGTCTTGACTGCCAAGATATGAATGCATAACTTCCCTTCAAAATTAATTCGTAAATTGAACCTATTTGTGCAATTAAGTGCCACATCGTTAATGTTTTATTTAAGGTTGTAAGTTTGGTTATGTCTGTAAATTCATTGATAGAATTTGTAGCAGCCGGTTGAAAAGTTAAGGTTTTTAAGGAAATAACTACATTAGTTACTAATAGTACAGCGGCTATCGATCATGCTTGCGTGCATTCATGACCATCTCTTTGTCGGAGATTTTTCTTCCCTTTTTTATTTTTTCTTTCTTTTTTCTCTTTCGTCTTCCATTTTTTCTCCTCTCGTTTCTCCAGTCCTCTACATCCTACTAACATAATGGCAATAGCTCATAGAGTACCGGGGTGTAAGTCCCGGTGTCTCTATGGGAATGGGCCTCTTGGTTCGTCTACTGCCGCCTATCTAATTTAATCTAAGAAGAATTTTGGGGGAGATATCGAAGGACAAAATAACTCACTCAAATGTTGGGTGTCAGGGACGAAAAAGTTCGGTGGGCATTCGAGCGTCTTGATAAAATTGAACTGAGCCACGCCCACTCGTCTGAGATATCAGACAAGAGCTTGAGTTTCAGCACTCGGAATCGTTTTGCAGGTGTTAAAGAGCAACCGAGTAAGCTTGAGACGGTTGGAAATGAGTTTTCGTCCGTCTTATGGGTAAGTATTTCATGGATAACTTGTGAAATTCAATTGATCGGTGCGAAGCCGAGGCACATGTCCTAAGTGTTAGACGAGTTAGTAGGCGTGACTTAGATCGGCTTCATTATATGAGCTACTCAATGAGCACCAATAATATCGGTGGAAATGTACTCTACGGATTTCCAACTTCAAGTTTAAATATAACCCATGAACTCTACGGTATGTGAGCTCACGTTTAACTTTCCCAATCTACATTTAATTATTGGTTCCCAGAAAAGATTACTGTTGATATTACGATTACTTCTGCCAAGGAGGTTATGTTTTGTTGGCATTTTTCTGTCCGTTTGTCTCTTTGTCTTTCACCACCATAACTCCAAAAGTTATGGAAGGATGACAATGAAAGCCAAAGCGTCTGTGATACGTTAGGAAGCACAGTCCACTAAAAACTTTCATTATTCTTGGCCACAGATTGAAACAGTTGTAAGCAGATCACAAACTTTGTAGAAGATGTCAGAAACGTCGCAAAGAGCAACGGATCAACCTTTTGCGGTAATTTATGTGACGTATTAATCCGTTTCTCGGCTTGGCTCGATGTTGGTATTGCTATATTTTGTCAACCACACAAATGAAAAAATTATGAAAGATTTTTAAGAAATTTTGTAGAAACTGTTGGACCGGTTAAAATATGCAAGTGACCAAATTTTAACCGTGATTTATTCATGCGTTTGAGCGTTTGCTTCAATGTTCGGTTCTACACAGTCGGTGAGAATCAACTTATATCGCTCCACTGCCAATGACACTGGTGAAGCTGAGCCAGAGTACTTACATATTGTCATTGGTATGGGATAATGGTTGCCACAAAATTTTCAGCTCATTCGAATGAGCTGTAATGAGGCTCCGAAATACTGTTATTTCTAAGCTTCATTGAGGCTACAAACAAGAATGGAGAGAGAAGCTTGACTTCTTTGAAGTAATTTTTTTGTGGCATCAAGTTCATGACGAAGCGGGCCATTTTATATAGTTTCACAAAGAGAAAAACACGCTGTACTATTTCAAAAAAAAGTTCTGACAACAGTTTACTGGTTAAAGCCTCCATGATTTTTAACGACGTAGTGTCCTGACAAGAATGCAGTACCGAAAACGAGGACATTGTAGACGCTCTCATTGCTCGAATTTTAACTGTAGGTGTTTCGGTACTGCATTCTTGTCAGGACACCACGTCGTTAAAAATCATGGAGGCTTTAACCAGTAAAATATTGTCAGGACTTTTTTACTGGACAAATGTGATCGCTATTCTAGGAGTGAAGGCAACTAAGAGGCAACCGAATCCCGAGTAAGGACGCTTCCTTTCCTACAAAATTATATGTAGCGCAACGAAACAAAAATGTTATTATGTTGTCTTCAGAAAGAGGGTCGGCTCTAAATCCGATTATTTTCCCTAATTGGGGCTTACCTTTGTAGGGACACGCTACATTCGCAGTACATGCATCCACCTTTTTATATTTTATGGAATACAAAACTTGTCAGTTTGATCTTGCAGTAGTTTGAAAGTCTCGGCAGATATTGTATGTGTAGCAGCATTGGCCTTCAGAGCGTGGTTACTGGTTTACAGTTAAAATACGAGCAATGAGAGCGTCTAAAATATATACAATAAATATATACAACATACAAAGCACTTTCTTATGCTGACAATGTCCTTCTCCACGCAAGATGGTCCGCGTCTTTCGTTTTATTAATTCTTTCTGTATACATTTGTTTTGATATCATCATTCAAAGTATAATTTATTCATATTGAGATTTATGCCTTTTTCAAAGATAAACTCATTATATACAATGAATGCTGTAGGGTTAACATTCATGTTAAGACATATCGTACAACATGTGGCCACCAGCACTTTTTTCAAATTAGGCCGGATAATATGTTTTGCCGACAGCTTTCGATGATCTTTCTATTTGAAAATATTACGTTGAATACTCATAATATTAAACTTTAAATACATTTGCTGCCTGGTAGAGATTCTACGTACAATATTTTACAGCAATCAAACATTTAATTTATTATTTATTTCCTACAGAAATGGAGTATAATGCACGAAAATATGAGAGAGCATCGAAATACAGCTAATTAAATATATATTTCACAAGTTAAATAGAACACTTTTGATATCATTGCAGTGATACATTGTAAGTCACTGCTGCGTGTCAAGACAATTATTGTTTGTATTGTTGTTACAGCACATATTTTGTGCTTTAAAAAATATTAGTTTTTTCGAGGACCTTTTACTTTGCTGCGGAACTAATCATGACTCTTACGTTTTCAAGTTATCAGTTTTCCATATTCTATTTTATATCTTATATATGATTAGCCAAACGATGCGAAAAATCCGAAGTTCTGTTAATGAGAGGTCCGGTGAATACTGTGAATTGAATTTAATCTCCAAGTCAGCTCAAGTATCTTGCTAAGAATCAATGGTGCAATGGGCCGTCGAAGACCGGTCCGTTACTAAAGCGGAAATTCAGAAATATTTTGCTATGAGTTCGTTCGTTTAATGCACCATCACTAAGAGCTGTACGAACTTGTTGAGAGGCACTGGCTTCACTCGCACTGAGTTAATTTAATCTCATTTAGCAGACTAGCACGAACTGCTAATTTTCTAGCAGTAACTTTAATGTCTAAAAATATGGTCCAGATAAAGTCCAAATACAAAATACTTAGCATATGTTAGGAGATGATAGCTACGTGATGCAATGATCCATTAATAAATGCAAACTATTTCCTCTATGTAGCTTCAAACCTGCCTGAGTACCTAGTTATATACAACGATACCGCTGGGAATAAGGCAAACAAATATGGGAAAAAAAAATGCTGTGCACCTGATGAACAGACGGCTACTTAGAAGCTTGACTTGCATCATCAATAATGTTTGGTAGTAATTGTTCAACTGTACTTCCCTTCATTTTTCACGTTTTAATTTTAACGCGCAAATAAAATTTTCCTTGAGCGTCGATAGTTTGGCAGGGTAGATGATCTCAGCCCTGACGTGCATCATAATTTCGACGATTCTTGACTCATGTTGTGCTAGTTTTATGTTGTAATGAGATAATCTGCTGGAAATCTTAGAATTGCTGTTGTTGCATGGAAATTAGCACCTATTATTTTTAGAAACAAACAAAACTTGTCTGTTCGTAAATTATTCATTAAATTTAGTCTGGCCCACAGCATATCAGGCTGGTATTTCGTTTACATGACACTTTTTGAACCACGCTTCACTAGGCAGCTGTAAGATAAATGATCAGTGAGCACGCACTATGCTGCCCCTGTCGTGTAAGCACTGCACGGCTGGTAGAGAATGCTTGGTAATCAGAAGAGCATATACTTGTTACGTGATCAATAACTACATCTCTAGCTACTATGCAAACTCTCATTCTAAAGGTTTCTGGGCCATAGGTGCCACGTTAATGAATGAAACTCACTTGAGTAGAAGAGCGTCCGAGGGATCAATCAAAGTGTAAAACTGGAGCTCACTGAGTGAGTGTGCTTGTGTACACCAGATCAGGAAAGAAGCTAAAGTAAATCACTTCTGTAACAGTTAGAACACGATAAGTAAAGTGGTTTGACAAGAAATAAGTTTCAAGGGCTGAAGGCTAACAAAATGTGAGAACAACCCTCCCCCTCCCGGGAGCGCAGCAAATTCTATTAACAATGGCTACTGATATCACCATACCGTACTGTAGTATCAAACACTACCCTCTAGTTCATAAAATCATTACACTATCAAGGTATGAGGCGTTGCAACAATTCTCTTCCCCCTTCAGCAACCACGAGGTGTTTCAGTGCTGTCGATACATCAGGTAATATACGTAACTAGAGCACTCTGAGAGCGCATAACTCCGCCAAGTGAGCTAATGGTAGCAAAAATTCAAATTGGCTCTGAAACCATAATTTTCTTTGCATAAACTCCAAAATCTGAACATTTGTGCCTTTTTATATTAATAACAGCTTGTTCAATTTTTTTGAAGATCCGTTCATAACTTTTTGAGTT
>LQNS02001578.1:4596146-4607359 GCA_001587735.2 Parhyale hawaiensis | reverse complement strand
TGGCCTGCAGGCGTTTAAGTCAGCTGTTAATGGTTTTTTGCTGGATTTCCTTTAGCAGCGTTTTGGGCTTTCCGGTGTTGCAAGATGCTTCATTTGGGTTGTATTACCTGTCCGTGGGAGCTCAGGCGTGAAGTTTTAATAATGATAACAATAATAAGAGCTATTCTTTTCCCCCTATCTTATACTGAAGAAAACAATTTCACGGTACTCAACATTCTTTTTGCAGTGAAGGTATCTTGGATACGGTGTGGACGCACTTGGGCGCTTGCCTGCATGACCGTGTCTGGACATGTTCATAATAGCTCTTGAGAAAATCCCATTTTTTCCACGTTGGCCGCCAGCGTCAGAGGCCACATGGACCTAAGAGTCAAGTACTGTTGCGGTCTATTTATATACATACCCTGCAATTTTTTGCAATTCGTCGACTGGAAGAAAAAACTGAAAGTATGCACTATTTTTTTCACTATAATATGAATTTTTAGAAGCTTCACATCCAAACTTATAGTCATACAATATTATTTTGGTGGATTTTATTGGGAATTCTAGCTATATTATAATCCATGGCAACCCATACATATTCTTCCCCAAGCAATGGCAGGAATTCCACTCATGATCGTAAATACGGAAATCCGTTGATAACCTACTATGGTTATGCTCTAGCATATGCTTTACCATAAATAGTCTTCGAACATCCATGTACTACAATCAACCATATATACCCTTCATACATCCATATACTACCATCGACTTTCGTTTCCTGACAAACCTTAAACAACCAATATTGCCTCCACCAATATCGAACCATATATACTAAGATTAACGTTAAGTTTTGGTCGACATATCTACCAAACTGTTTCATCATTCATAATCGACCTTAATCCCTCATACACCACTGTTCTACTATAATCACAACTATTTTTTCCGACTGGGTATTAATACGTACTCGCTATAGGCAAAGTAAAACTCAACGTTAACTACAATTTCTTTTGCTGTTTAGCTTCAAGGACAAAGGCTGTGAGAAAATAGAGATAGTACTTCCTCCACCAACGATACCAAGTGCAAAGCAGTATATATGGTAGGGGAATGTTGGAAGCTCTGGTTAGAACACAAGTCACGCTCGATTGTCACGGAAATTAACTTCAGTAGGAGAGCGTAATATACGGGTATCTCTATCAGTATTGATGTACTTCAATTTTATTTGAATGCACTGGATCGCTGTTGAAACAGAGTTTCAACCGCATCATACTTAAATGACGTGAATGACAATTGTTGTAAAAGAAATTAAATGCTGTACACTTATTAGTTTTAAAAGGGATGTAGCCAGCAACTCATATGAAACTAATATAGTTGCGAACTAGAACGCCTCGTGGCGTTAGACCATCATTCGCGGTAGGGGGCAAATTCAACGCCGTCATTTTTTTATGCCCAGCTTACTCTAGAGATTTTATCACTATTCATATTTCAGTTAACCTATCTGGCTGAGTGAAAAATAAAATAGATTTGTTATGACTCAACTCCTGCTTTTTTTGGGTGGACAGACATATATATATATAGGGTGTTTTTTTTTTATTCGGACAAACTCCAACCATAGGTAGAAAACTCAAAATAAATCGATTTTCAGGAATGATAAAATGCCTAAAACTCCTTAGTTTCCGAGTTATAATGACTTGAAGAAATTTTGAAAGCTTTTAGTAAGATACAACGTGCGCGCCAATGTTAGCACTAGTTGCGATAATTCAGCATGTTTTCCGACCACATTCCTGCCCATGCGTTTACACTGAATCGATGCTGATGATTATTTGGGTGCATGACATGGAGATTATTAAGTTTGAGCCCAATGATAATTATTGCGAATGTTAAAAACCCCATCGCGAGTAAAATACTCCCCATTTGTGAAAAGAATCAGCTTGGAAAAGTTGAAATCCCTTGTTCGCTGCTGAGTGAACCACTCTGAAAATTGAACACGAGGTCCAAAATCTGGTGGCAGGAACCATTGCATTTTTTTTTTTTTTGTAAACGACACGGATGCAAACTCTGACGACGTAGTGTTCGCCATAGAGTAATGTGATTACGTTAAATGCTAAGTTTGAAACTGCAGATACTTTCCCGAACCATGAGAAACTTCTAGTTATTATTGTAAAAATAATGTAAACTGCTTTGGTGGGTCGGAAAGGGGCTGAACTACCAAAACTAGTGCTAACACTGGCGCGCACGTAGTATCCTACTTAAAGCTTTAAATTTTTTTAAGTCATTATAACTCGAAAACTAAGGAGTTTTGGGCATTTCAACCTTCATGAATATCGATTTATATTGAGTTTTCTACCTATGGTTGAAGTTTGTCCGCATAAAAACAAGAACTTGTATATATATGCAGTTGGGTAAAAATCACTATTGGTACACCATGAAATTGTTTATAAAAAATCAAAAGAACAAAAAAAAATATATATTGTTACTATATTTGTATTTCAGCATTGTCAACCGAGCCAAAAATTATGAAAAATTATAGAAATTATATATTTTAAGTATCTGGGGTTGAAAAATGTATTAGTACAAAACGT
Organism: Parhyale hawaiensis; assembly: GCA_001587735.2. Classification (NCBI taxonomy): domain Eukaryota; kingdom Metazoa; phylum Arthropoda; class Malacostraca; order Amphipoda; family Hyalidae; genus Parhyale; species Parhyale hawaiensis. The sequence goes on along the minus strand of LQNS02001578.1, from coordinate 4,604,801 downwards.
TTTTTTTTTTATTATACCGTTGCTTTGATTGTTCAAGATCTTTCCAGAACCTTCTGCACTTTATACTAGAAGTCTAGTATATATAGTTCATGAACTGCTTTGGGATCATTATTTCGTGCGACACCGTAGAAGAAGGTTGTTGCCATGGCAAAAGCAAGAAGGAAAAAGTTATAGGTAAATATCCCAGACATTCAAAATACCGTTTATCACCTTCGGATCGTGTATCGAAAGGTTTAAAAGTTCGGAAACCGTCGAAAACCAAATTAGATCTGACAAGCAGCGGTTGATTTCCCCCAGAGCGTCAAGAAGAATGATCAGGTGCGTGTCCGAAAATCCCATAACTACTCGCGAAGAGCTTCAGGAGGACTTACTAGCAGCAGGGACAAGCGTTAGCCTTCTTACAATAAGCTATGAGCTGCACCAAAACCGTTTACGTTCTGGAACTCCTTGCAAAACTCTCCTGCTGTCGAAACGAAATAGGGAGGCTCGTCTGAAATTCGTCCGTGAGCACAATGACAAGTCTCAGTCGTTCTGGGAAACCGTGTTGTTGTTGGATGAGACTAAAATAGAGCTATTTAGACGAAATTTAACGAACCATGTGTGAAAGGACGGAACGGCATTCGCACCAAAAACACCATTCCCGCTGTGAAATTTGGGGTTTGTAACGTTATGATCCGGGGGAGCTTTTCATCACGTGGAATAGGTAACATTCATATGGCAGGGAGAGTGAACGCTTACATGTATCAGAAGATTTTGAGGGAACATTTAGTTCGGTCGGTTTAAAAACTCGGTCTACTGCAAGAAATCATTTTTCTGCAGAACAACGACCCAAAACATACGGCGAAAACCACGAAGAAATGGTTCACCGATAGTCTCGTTCTATAACTAGAATGGCCAGTCTCTCTCCGGATTTGGATACGATCGTAAATTTTTGACGATTTTTGTTACTAAATATTAATGCGGCGAAGCCGAGGTCTTATCCGGAACTCAAAGAAATCTGCAAGAAAGGCTGAGCTAAATTCCCTCATGTATAACATGTTAGGGCTTGGTAAAAACCTTAGAAAAAGATTAATTGCCGCTGAATTGACAAAGGTTACGCCACAAAATTTTAAATGTTGTTTTAAAATCGTTTCTTGTGTTGTTCGAATAGTTTTTTCTGCTAAAAATATATAAATTGTTATAGGTGTTGAGAGATTTCATTGAAACTTAACGTTTCGGGATAATTTCTCCCATCATCAGAAGATTTAAAATATTAGATTAGATTAGATAGGCGGCAGCAGACAAATCAATAGGCTCATTCTCAAAGAGACACCGGAACTTACGCCCCGGCCCTCTATGAGCTATTGCCATTATGTTAGTAGGATATAGACGACAGGAGAAAAGAGGAAAGAGGGGGAGGGGGGGGGGGGGCCCCTGCTAAAGAGACGATCATGAATGCACGCAAGCACGATCAAGAGCAGCTGACATGCGGAGCTCAGAGACGTCAAACTCTGTAGTTGAAGCGGGAGAGCGAAGAAGACGGATTAAGGTTGCCTCGGGAGTTTTGGCCGTTAAGAGTTTGCGACTCCTGGAGGAGGAGTTCTTCACTGTGGTGGATGTCTCTCCCAATGTATGTCAAGACTATTTTTAAACGCGTTGACTGACTTCGCACTAACAACTTCGGAAGAGCGTCTATTCCAAATGCTGACTATGAAATACGAAAAGAACTGCTGACTCAAGGTCGTTCTTCGAGGTTTATGCTTGAGTTTTTCACCGTTATTTCGCAAGAAATCATTGAGGTCTCTTTCAAAAAAGAACCCAGTTGTAGGTACGTCTTTGAAGCCATTCAAACACTTGAATGTTTCTATTAGTTGCCCTTTAAGACATCTTTGCTCGAGAGAGATCAGACCCAGTTCTTCTAGGCGACATTGATACGGCTTATTTCGCAGCTGAGGTATCAATTTCGTTGCCCTGCGTTGGACTCTGTCCATGTTATCGATATCTTTACACAGATGTAGCAACCAGAATTGAACAGCAAATTCTAAGCGTGGCCGCCCTAGCGCCTTGTACAAGGGAACGATGTTGTCCTTGGACTTGTATTTAAAATTTCTAGTGATGAATCCCAGTACTCTGCTTGCCATTTTCACACTCTTGTCAACTTGTTAACCCAAGATTACTCAATTATACAAAATTAATCAAAGTTAACCCAATTTAATCTATTTTAACCTAAGTTGACCCAATTTAACACAAGTTAATCAAAGCTAGCCAAGTTAACCTAATTTCACACACGTTAACCCAATTTAGCCCAAGTTAACCCAAGTTTACCCAATTTAACCCATTTTAACCCAAGTTAACCTAAGAAAATTCTAAATAACCAAAGTTAACAAGAGATAACCCAACTTAAAACCAATTTTAATCTAAGATAACCCAAGTTAACCCAAGATAACCAAATTTTACCAAGTTGCCCCAAGTTAACCCAGAGTAACCACAGTCAACCCAAGTTAACCCAATCTAGCACAATTAAACCCAATTTAACCGAAGTTAACCCAATTTAGTAAAAGTTAATCTATGTTAGCCAAGCTAAACCAAGTTGACTTAATTTAACAAAAGTTAACCCAATTTAACTCAAGTTAATCCAATTTAGCCAAGTTAACAAATGGTAACCCAAGTTAAACCAAATTAACCCAAGTAAACTCAGGTAAACCCAAGTTAACCCAACTTTACCCAATTTAACCCATTTTAACCCAAGCTAACCTAAGAAACCCCTAGATAACCCAAATTAACCCGAATTAACTTAGATAACCCAACTTAACTCAAGATACCCCAACTTGACCCAAGAAAACCCAATTATAATAAATTTTCCAAAGTTAACCGAATTTAAATCATTTTAACCTAAGTTAACCTAATATACCGCAAGTTAATACAGTTAGTCAAGTTAACCCAATTTAACACAAGTTAACCCAAGTTTACCCAATTTAACCCATCTTAACCCAAGTTAATCAAAGATAACCCAAGTTAACCCAAGATAACCAAATTTCACCAAGTTGCCCCAAGTTAACCCAGAGTAACCCAAGTTAACCCAATTTAACACAAGTTACCCCAATTTAACCTAATTTAACATAAGTTTACCCAATTTAGCCAAGTTAACCCACGTTAGCCCAAGGCAAACCATATTAACCCAAGTTAACCTAAGAAACCGCTAGATAAGCCAAGTTAACCTAACTTAACCCATTTTAACCCAAGTTAACCTAAGATAACCCAAGATAACCCAATTTTACCATATTAATCCAGTTTAACCTAAGTTAACCCAATATAACCAAAGTTAACTCATGTTAACCCAAGTTAAACCAAGTTGAAACACGTTAACCCATGATAAACAAATTAAGCCAAGTTAACCCAAGATATCCCAACTTAACCCAAGATAACCCACGCTAACCCAATTTAACCCAAGATAACCCAAGTTACCTATATAGTTACCCCTAGCTAACCTGGTTAACCCGAATTAACTTCGTTAATCCGAGCTAACCCTCGTTAACGCCTATCAACCTTCGTTAACCTCAGTCAACCCTCGTTAAGTCTATATAACCCTCATTAAGCCTAGTTGACCCTCGGTAACCCTCGGCAACCCTCATCATCCCTCGTTAACCTTCGATAATCCTCTGTCAACCTCGTTAACCCTATATAGTTACAATTAGTTAACCCTCGGTTATCCTATTTTACACTCAGTAGCCCTAGCTTACCCTCGTTAACCCTCGACAATCCTCGTTTACCTTAGTTAACCCTCGGTAAGCCTCCTTAACACTAGTTAACCATAGATAGTTTTAATGTTTTAATTTGAACTTGACTTATTTTAATTTGAAATTGATTAATTTTAATTTGAAATTGATTTATTTTAATTTGAACTTTACTTATTTTAATTCGAAGTTAAAAAGGTATCGTTCTGTCAAAATAGTTCACTGGAAATGCCCAGGGCTCACCTTATTGTGGATACCAACCGATTGTTGAACCTCCAGCGTCGAAATTTGGATGCGATGTAAATTCAATATAAAAAAGGCGTCTGCTCAGCGTGAAGATTCAACTACTTCGATATCATTCAGCAATGAAAGCGGGGATCCAGAGGCTAAGGATCCAGAGGCTGGGGATCCAGAGCCCGGAATCCAGAGGCCCGGAGATCCAGAGCTATATTTGTCTCCGGTACTCCAAGCGCTGAAATTGTATGGTATCTCAACTTGTTCTTCAGTACATGAATTTTCTCCCATTAAACTCTTAACTGCGTGATGGAGAGACGAACCAACATTGGAGCAAGCAAGCGACCAACGACTGTGTTTTATTATATAGTGGATTATTAAAAACCCCTTGCCCAGCTTCCCCGAACTGCTGATCCCCGCAGTATCTAGCAGCACCCGTGAAACTTTCATGCTCTCGCATGGCGCTTCAGATAAATCAGTGAAACCTTCACATTTTACCATGGCACGTCCCCATCAACTTCGCACACAACACCGAGAATCGATGTATGATATCTTATACGACCAGCCTTTTAGCTGATATTAATTACTGAAGCTGTCCCTGTCTAAGTAGACCTGTGGAATATATTTATACGTTGCTCTGTCTAACTGGACCCGAGGAATTCCTTTGCCAGTAAACCACGATACAGGTTCCAAAGATTTATACTTGAAAATTTCAGGCGCATAAACATAATTAAAAATACCTGGCCTTGGCCGAGAGATTACTGATACCCGCCGTATCAAAGCTTCGTCAAAGTCAACAAATCTCGCATTTTCTTCTATCTATTAGTGATGATGAGGGTGACGCAAAAGGTAGGTAGGTAGGTACTAGCGTATTAATTTATAGATCTCTTTGGCTGGGATTCTTCTCCCCCTTCTTTTTATCCCTTTTTTTCTCTTTTCTTTTCCCCAGCCCTCTATATCCTACTAACATAATGGCAATAGCTCATAGAGGGCCGGGGCGTAAGTTCTGCTGTCTCTTTGAAAATGGGCCTATTGGTTCCTCTACTGCCGCCTATCTAATCTAATCTACTGCAGATCATACATATATCCATCTGCGCGTTCAATCAATTCTGATAATTTATGTTCACTTGGCAAAAAAGAATTCTGCAAGTTTTTTAAAAGACTGTTTTGCAGACAGTTTTCGGCTCTTCAGCTGTTATTTTAGCAGCTTTTTCTAACAGTGTACGAACATGAAAGCTATAGGAAACAATACAGTGGTTTAGAAAAAATAATACTGTTTCGAGGAAAGAATGGTTTAGTTTAGAGAGTACAAAACTGATACAGTAAAATCAGCATCGCTCTTGTTTCAATATAAAATAACAAAAGAGAGTGATTTTGTTTAAAAATATAATATTATATATTTTTGACCGTAACTAATGAAATATTATGCGCTGAATTAGAAAAAATAAAAGTAATTGTGACGAGAAAAACATGACCTGGATTGAAAACATTAAATTGCGGTGGGACTCAGAGGTTCTGACATAAATTCCATTTTGAAATGAGCGGAAAATATGCAGTACATAAGGCCTATGGCCAGGTTGAAATGTTAAGAAATAATTTTCCTTTTTTTTGACTTACATTCATTAGTCGATCATATGCTTAGGAAATTTTCTGCGCCGCTTATGAGCGTGTGGACGTCGAGGGTTAAAAAGAGAAGAGAGAGAAGAGGCGAGAACGCCTCACAGGTGTCGGCAGGTGCGCAACGAAACAAATTGATAGAAACAACATCGTTTCATTTTAGTGCAGATCAAAGTAAAGAGACCTGCTCTCTGCTCTATAATTTTCTGTTTGCACACCTGAACTTTTTCGACTCCCTTCGCAGCAATGCGAACCAGTTGAGAATTTCATTCTTTTCTAAATGTTTCGTCATTGCTGCTCGCAAAAAGCGAAGTACAGTGAAATCTAAACGTGTGTGCAGGTTTATTATTATTATCATCATTATTATTAGTACTAATATTATTATCATTAACATTAACATCCATTAACATCATCCATTAAAAACGGACTTATATATAATGTATACGCCGGAAGTTCAACACGACTACGAGCCGATCCCGGCAATGAATCTAGATCACAACTGAACGGGGCAGAAAGCACCCAATGATTGTTGCCGTTGTTACCTCAAATTTAAAAAAGGCACTGGGAAAGTGCCCATATAGGCTCCAGTCATGAATAATCGTGTTATATTTTAAAAACTCACTTGATTTATACGTGCAAAAGAATCGCCTGTAACTGAAGAAACACACTCTCCCAAAGCCAGGCTCGAGCAAGAACGCCAGAGCTTCATCATTGATGAAAACTGCAAAGCACGGATTGAACTAATGCGTTTGACACCAAACAGTCTCTAATGTGAAAGGGTGAGCAGGAGCCGCTGTTCTTCTATTTCTCCCATAGACGAGCTTCTTACGATTAGAGCTCGAACAGTACAGGCGTTGCTCGCAAGCACCTCTAGGCGTTAATCGTTGGTCGCTGCCGTTATTACCTTCGCCAAGCAGGTTATGCTTTTGTCATGTTTGTTGCCTTTTACATGTTTGTGTGTCACCAAGATAACTCAAAATGTTATAAGCAAATCTTTGCGAAATTTACAAGCATTCTTGAGCGAGCATGTTAGGAACAACAGATGATTAAGTTTTAATGAAGTTCTATACTGCCATTTGTTTGTTTGTTTGTTTGTTTGCATGCTTCTGTTTTTTTTTTCTCAGTACCATAACTCAAAAAGTTGTATACGGATTTTTATGAAATTTGCATGAGTTGTTAGGTCCATTACGAGGTGTAAATAACCTAAGTTTTGTGAAATCAGTTCTCCCGTTTGTTTTTTTTTTTTTTTTGTCTCTATATTTGATATTATATATCTTAGCAATATAACTTAAAAACTTATAAACGAATCTTTATAAAATTTGCAGGAATTTTTAAATGGGAATTTTGGGGATGATTGGTTCGGGTTCGTCTGTTATGTGTTTCATTAATGTTTGTCAGTAAGTATGTCTGCAACATAACTCAAAAGCTATGACGGGAGCTGCACAAAATTTGTATGAATTCCTAGAAGTGTTAAAAAACAGACATGATCAAATTTTGGAAAAGATTGGTTCCTCTGTTTGTGTGTTTGAGTCATGCTAGTCAAACTGTTTGTCAGAAAATAAATAAAAAAAGTTGCGGTTAAGTCTTCAAGAAAATTACCAAAGTTCTTATAACTGTTTATTAACACCATGCAATGACCAGATTTTGTCGGTGATAAAGAGATCATAGTTTCAGAACGAATATGATTGTTTATGAACGTTGCCCTGTTTTGCGGAGGTATGCACTCGCAGAGTGTTCTAGTTAAAATCGTCCATTTTTTACTCCTGAGACATGCGCAATTGTAAAAAGAAGCTAATGATTTGCCAAGTAAGTTAAACACCTATTAGTTTTAATTTTTTTCTGAAACTTTAGCGTATTGAGTAATTTGTTAAAACCAGAGTTCTGCTATGAGAGTGAGCACTCCGCGAAGCACCTCAAATGTAAAAGATAGAATATTAGAGAGACAGACAAAGAAACCGACGGACTGACGGATCATTACAAAAAAATAAAATCATCTGTTTCATGAAACTTTTTTAACAGTTCCTGTAAAGTTCATGAAGATCTATCGACAATTTTTTAAGTAATATGGCTAACAGATGCATAAAACAATGGACAATTATTAGGTCCCATCATAACATACCTTTTTTGACCGAGGTAATCAGAACAGTACGAAACACTATGGAATTGATTTATTTTCAATTCCTACCACTATGATTAACCGGCATTGATCAAACATTTTTATGTAACGAAGACAGCTACGATGGGCAAAGGAGTAATAAGAAATAAAAAGAAATTACTATTAACCCTAGCTCGCATAGCATGGTCTATGTATAACACTTCAAATGGATCTGTTCATGCGAGAAGGCACATTTATTAATGAGAAAAATAGTTATTGGGTCTACATATTTGTCAATATTCAGTTGAAAAAAGCATTCATGCAAAATAAATATAACTGAATTAATACGCTGCTATACAGCCACAACTTCTTGCTCTTTCTGTAAATTTTATCAACGATTTGAAAGCTTCCTTCTTTAGGTCAGGAATGTTTGCAGAAGTTCGTGGACTGAAGTATTTGGAAATTTTATTAAGATCTTGTGTTGGATTTGGAGCACTTTCACTTGGGTCGTCATAGTCAATATAAGCAAAGCTTACTCGACTTGACTTACCCGGACTGCACAAAGAAACTTTGACTTCGTGTCTTTGAATCAAAGCAATCCGTTTATATTGCGGTGACTGTAAATTTACTTGTACTGAAGAAGATTGAATTTTTAGAAAACTCACAGGAAGTTGATTATGGGTCAATGTCTGAAAGTTAAATCAGCAAGTCGAAGCCAGCTCACCTATCTACAGTTTTGGAGAAGTCAAGCCTGCAACTCTTAGGACGCGCTCGATAATACTTTGCAGCGAAATTAAATCTTTGTGGCTTGAATTGTCTGAATCTTGAGACGAGTGCTTTGGCTTCGACTTCTTGAATCACGTTTCGGGTGTTACCCTATTAAAAATTTCGGTCGTGTTACCCGCGTATTTGACGCGCAATCAGTAGTAAACGGTAGGAATTAGGCAAAGAGGCCACAATTCCCGAGAGTTACCCGGGGCCTGCGGTGGCTTTCCG
>LQNS02001578.1:4563452-4581209 GCA_001587735.2 Parhyale hawaiensis | reverse complement strand
AAGGTCATAATTGGAAGAAGCTACAGCTAGTTCAGCCAAATTACCATATAAACCCCGAACATTAGTGCACAAGATCCGGCAGGAGCGAGACCCAAAACCACGAGGACCGGGGTTCTCTTCCACGTCCGGATATCTAGTTATCAGACACACAAAGAACAATAAATGAACATACACCATAAGCAAAGGGAATCATCAAAAAATTTACAAAAAAGCAAATCAACAGCCGTGATAGCAACGAGAGCGGCCAGCTATCCACGCGCTTCAGACCCTGCCATCACCAGTACGGGCTTTGGTCGAAAAGAGGAACAAGAGAAAGGAGAGGAAAAGAGCATCAGGTGCTACTACCCAAGGGAAGAGAAGAGCAAACTGCGGAAGACTGAGTACCCAGCTATGGCACCAGCCTGTTCATCTCCTCTCAGGGATGCCGTTGGACTAAAAAAGTCTCATCCGCCTTTAGAGTGGCATTTCCTCCAACTCAGGGGCTACCCAGAGCCCAAACCCAAAGCCACCTCATAGAAACAAAGGGGCGTCCGGTGGCCGGACAATGGGGGCGGCCTGATAACGCGCAGGCCACGCGATAACGGCACTACAATTGCCAGATTCTTCGATGCAACCAGCTAACAATTTAGCGTCGATTCTACGTAGATATCAGGTAGCTAGAGACCTGAGACAACGTGCTGACAACGTGGGGTAACAAATTCCATAGTTACTTCACAATGTCAATTCAAAGCAGATAACGTTGTTAGCAAGTCGTATCACAACGTATTAAGGGACAACCCGCGCAAGGTGCTAAGGACGTGCCCAGCACGTTGTTAGCACGATGTGATACGATGGGCTAAGAACGTTATCCGGAGTCCACAAAGCAACGTGCATAGCACGTCGAGCCACGGCTCATCACGTTGATCCTACGTCGTTTGTTAGCGGGGAATTAGCACGGCCCAGTAAAATCTCCTACGACTGCCATGCTCTTCGCGACGGATGCAACTCCGTACATGATGAAGGCTGCACAGTCCCTGAAGGTTCTGTATCGCAATATGATACATGTAACGTGTTTGGCCAATGGACGCAACAGGATTTCTGAGAAGGTCAGGCGTCTTTTTCCGACAGTGAATCGTCGTATTGCGAATGGGAAGAAATTTTCCTGAAGGATCCTCTTCGAGATATTTTAACTGATAAACGCTTAAATAATATGAAGAAACTATTAGTTACTGGCAGAGGTGGGCTTTCCGAACAAATGTTCCCGAACCTTTATTTGCGAATTTCTTCGAACCGGCCAAATCCCGGATTTGGGTTCGGAGGCTCGGATTCGGACCGACATAAAAAGATTTGGTCTTCCGTGTTCGGAACATCTTTTTCCGAGAATCCGAACCTCCGAATCCAAGAAAAATTCTAAAAAAAAAACAAAGACGACCAAACATTGGCTTTCTACCTTTACGCGGCATACCGATGTGGTGACGCCTATGTTTCTGTAGGAAATAGAGACGCTTATGACCATAAGCATTGTGCTTTACTTTGTCACTCTCTCTTCTTCTATTCAAGTATGGTCGAGTCCACACGTTCCTCATTGTAATGCGTTTAATGAAACTGATGGGCGCGACGCATTGATGAGATAGAAACAGCTGCAGCAAACACGGGAGACTGAAAGATGAAACATGCCGTGTTTTTTTTTTCAACGCGTGGCGTAATTCAAGATCGATAAACAGGACCTATAAATGCTTAATTTGTCCTCTATAGCGGTTTCAAATCACGAACCAAATAACAATATTTATTTACCGTCACTTTAAAGATACAAATCTTTGTATTTCCGTTTCACACAAGTAAGCTAGTTGAGCTCTAACTGTGGGTAAAACACTTACGCCATCTTTGATTTGACGACAAAGCACATTGCTGCGTGCTGGTATCACTTTTATCGATTTATCAAGATATAGATATGAAAATAGGCAATTCGAATCAAATTCAGGCTAAAAGCTAATGGGATATGAAAGTGATTTCAGACCGACGTAAAATATAAGCAAAATGTAATAGAAATCATAACAGAACGTACGGCGTGATTCATTTCGATGAAAGTTGCTGCTAAGCGTCGACAGCGACAGAAAAAGTTGACGAACAGCTCGTGTTCATTTTCGTTACGATGTGTGAACACGGTCTTAGTGGCTGTGTGTGTCTCAAATGACCACTGCTTGAAATGTATTTGTTATGCAAGCCTGTGTGACTGCGTGTAGTAATGTAGTAATCGTGTAGTATAGCAATCGTCACCTGGTTCCCAGATGTTTTCTGCCTGTGAAGTAGCCACCGGCTTCTGCAAATAATTCATAGGCACACGTCCCCTTCTGGACCGGGCTCATAAGAAGAGAATTTGTGCTCTTAAAAGAAGAATTCGTAAGCTGCCTTTGGATCCCAACCAGGAGTTTTTTTTTTACTTCTCAGCAAGTAGGAGCTTCTATCCGAGCCTCAGGTAACTCGTCGGCCTGTGCCCCGACGGACTGACTCCCCTACACATCAAGCAACTTGGCTATCATAGTCTCCTGTTTTTAACCACTCTCTTCAATCTCTCCCTAGCCAATGCTAACCTGCCGAGCGTATGGAAGGCAGCCAACATTATCTCCATCCATAAACCTAACAAACCACTCTCCTACCGCCCGATATCCCTGCTCTGACCGGTGGTAAAGATTCTGGAGCGCATACTCCTTCTGCTTGTTGCGGAGTTCTTGGAGTAGTCAGATTCCAAACATGGGTTCCACTCTATGCGGTCGACCACTTCAGCCCTTCTTCCTTTTGTCCAACACATTGTACAAGGGTTAAGCCAATATAAGCCCCCAACTCAGTCGATTGTTTTAACAGTGAATTTCTCTAAGGCCTTCGATACGGTCTCCCATCACTTGCTTACCAAGAACACGCGCTCAGGCCTTCCTAATAACCTCATTGGGAGGATCTCTGCCTAACTACGTGGGTGCCGCGCCTTCTGCTTTTCGGTGGGCAAAAAGTCGCCTTTCCGCCCCATGCACACGGGAGTCCCTCAGGGCTCCGTGATCTCGCCGCTCCTTTTTAATTACTACGTCAGCGAATTTCCCCATGTTGTATGATGCCACCTCGACGTACGCTGACGACTTTACTGTCCTATCCTCGGATAAAAGCGTCCCAAGGGCAGCGACCAGCCTGTCACACCATACTTCGACAATCGAGGCCTGGGCCGGAGAGAGAGCCTTGGCCGTCTTTCACTCTAAGACCCATTCCACACTGGATACGTCAAACTTCCATAAATCCGGGACGGACCCAGTAATCAAGATTGGTGCGTCGGATCTCACCCTAGATCGCAGTCCTAAAATCCTGGACGTGGTGTATGATCCACCCCTTACTTTTGCTGCTCACGCAAATTATTTTCGCGATAGATTCTACTCCCGCTTGCAGATTCTCGCCGCACTGGCCGGCGCATGGTGGGGACAACACTAAGAGACTTTATTACTGACCTATCGGGCCCTCATCAGAAGCGTCATTCTTTACGCTGCCAAGGTTTGGTTTCCCAATGTCTCTAGAACCGCCGTGAGGAAGCTGCAAGTGGTTCAGAATGCAGCCCTGCGCATAGTCACTGGATCCCACCGCATGGCGTCGGCGCATCAGCTCCAACACGAGACTTCAACCCTACCAGTTAGCGATAGTCAGGGGCTGCTGTCAAAACAGTATATCCTCAGTGCTTCGCGGGTACAGCATCCTATCCACGGTTCTATACCGGCCCCCCCCGGCCCTCACCGTATTCGACACACCTTCTAGTCAAAGTTTGAAGAAGACATTGCTCCCTTTCTTACCTATGGGATTCTCCCTCCCGAGCCATACTGTACTGCCCTGAGCTCATTACACACATCTGCTATTCCAACTGCAGCAGCTGCATATCCACACAGCAGGGTTTTGGTCTACCAATGCCCTCCTCTCCGTGCCGAGGATTCTCTACTCCCAAAATCTTTCCGATCTCCCCTCACCCGGCTACGCTCAGGCAACTGTTCGGCCTTAGCGGATTAAAAGTTCCGAGGGTGACGGATCGACGATCCCTCTTGTCAACTCTGCGGTCTGGGCGGACAGTCTGTTCGTCACCTCTTCTCATGTTCTAGTCACCCCACTGATCTTTCGGTGAGCAGTCTGTCTGGACTCGCTTGGGGCCGCACGTTTCCTCGCTTCTCTTCCTTTCTTCGACTATCTTTCCCCTCTATCCAGGCCCCCCCCCCCGGAGCCTCCTCACATAGTTGGCATTGGGGGACTCCGTCTATAGCAATGAACAACAACAACAACCTTGTGTGTTCGATTTTATGCATATTAGTAAAATTACTCAAAAAGTTATGAATGGATCTCTATGATGTTTACAGTAATTGCTAGAAATGCCAACAAACATAAACTAGAACCCCTCGTGGCGCAAGACCATCTTCCGCGGTGGGAAAAATTTCATCGCCTTCATTTTTGATGGTTAGCTAATCCTAGTTTTTGTGGCATGGGTCACATCGAGAACAACCCACCAGACTCAAAAAAATAAAAATAAAATATGAACAGAGCTCAACTCCTACTAGGTACTTGTTTTTGGGTAGGCAGCAGATTTTATTGCCATCATTCTTAATAGTCAACTAATTCTAGTTTTTTGGTATGGGTTACATCGAGGGTTACCCATCAGACTCCCTGCAAAAACTATGAACATTGCTCGACGGTATATTATGTTCAGTTTTCTTAGTAGGGCCTATCAACATTTGCAATGTTTTTTTTTTTTATTCACAGTTGCTGCATTAAGTAAGTAGCTACATGATGTGTCGGCTGAGTGGCCATCTACAATTAGCCCTAGAACGTGGGGCACTGACTTGCGTGCAAAAGCAATGAGTTCTTATAAATCCTAGGCAGCATTCAATGTGCCATGAACAGAGGATAAGCTTTTTTTTTATCCAAGCAGGGAAAAGTTTGTTGTAGGTGGTTAATTCTGATCTGTTGCTCTTCTGATTAGCGCTTATACATGAGCACTCATGATATGCGCTATTGCTAATAAGTCAGTAGGAGGAAGGATTTTGATATATGGAGGTTTAGGAGGTTTAAGCTATCTCTCCGCTGTGTAAGAGTAGAAAGTCTAGTCTAGCTTTCATCCAGTCCAATAGTTTTGCGCTGGGTTCTGCAAATAGTTTTAGATTATTATCAAATTCTAGTGGCAGGTTGAATGCTGAAGTCTCTCCTTTGCCAAATGGAGATGATACGGTATCGCAACCTGATACGGGATACACAGCCAATAGCTCAAAGCATATTTTCTATCCGAGCTTCAAAACCGTACCTTTGATGTTAATTACTTTTCCATTGTAGTTTCTCATGGAAGCATGTGTAGCAGACTGGTAAACCTACAAGAAGAACACAAGAAGATAAATTTCTAAGTTGTGAGTAAGTATTTGTATGTACTTGAAGTAGATGGAAGTCAGTGCCACCATGTTCTAAGGTAAATTGTAGTTGCCGCTCGGTTGAGAAATTACTTCATTCTGCAACAGTGAGGCGAAAGAATGCTGTGCAAATGTGCACACAAAAACTGAATATGCAGTCGAGACTAATAAGAAAAAGAAATTTATAGCATCGAGAAGAAATGAAATCAGAGGACAACGGTAGTGGTGACAAGAATACAATAAGACATGTGGTAAAATGTGAAATATGTTTCATAGCATTGAATAATTTTCTGAAAAGAAGTGAACTTGTGCCATAGTATCTAGGTAGCTCGATACCGAATAATGGAACTGCCATTGCATACTATACAGGAACCTCCCAGTCAGAAATCAACGTCAGCATCACCGGTAATTATCGACACCACTAAACGTACAAACTTCGAAAATTGCGATTATTTATTAAAGGCTCTGTTTCAGCGGGATATGTCCGCTTTTCTCGCCAATGACCCGCTTAGAACCTCACCGAACTTTGTCGGCACGCGCAGCCAAGAATATGACCTGCATTCGAGACAAAAACACGAGAGCGTTGAGTTCCATACAGGCGGCGGGATTCGATCCTGCCTCATCGCGTGCCTCCACCTGTTCACCTTTGATGTCCACCAAACTACATACCGCTGTGGCTTCTGGCCAGCTGCTTTAGTGTCGTTCAAGTTGAGTGTAGAATGTAAGACCACTGCGAAATACGCTTTATTCACTTGTACTCTGAAAATAGAACACGTTCTCTTGTGTACCATGTAACGTTTCAGGGAATTCTTGTAACTTTTGAATTAATTCTAAATGAAGTTTATTATCGCACTAAAATTAATGCACGGATTTTTTGCGGCTAGAGTATACTTATGCTTATTCCTCCGTTACGCTTTCATTACTATGCAATAGGAGAAAATTACGGTATCCCTGATGCAACAGAGAGAGGTATTTATAGGAAAAGAAATAGAACTTAAATTCCGGCTGCCAGTGCTCGCAGGTGTTCGGTAGAAGATTCACTGCCTGACTTGAAACAATTTTCACTCATCATGGACGAGTTCGCATGCGTTATAATTGAAGGACAATGCTTTAGTTCTGTGAAACTTTTACTTTTTTCGGTAAAACAGTGGAAAAATCTGGGTACCGTAAAAACGTTCTCATGAGGGAATAACACAACACAAATTTTTATGACAGCCCGCGAACGAAGTGAGGGAGGTGATAATGTTTTCGTTGAAGATTTATATATATATATATATATCTGTGAACTCAAAAAGTGGTGGAACGAGTCGAGCAAACTTCATAATTTTTGGTAGGGAGTGTGGTGGGTTGACATAGATGAAACCCATGCCAAAACACTAGGCCTAGCTGGCCATAAAAAATGACGGCATTGAATATTCTCCACCGCGGTGAATTTGCCTCCACCGCGGCAGATCGTCTTAAGCCACGTACGAGGTGTTCTATTTTTTCCTATGTTATTATTGAAGAGCTACCTATTATTATTCTCACTAGCTTCATGCCTCCGTTTCCCGCTGGTGATGGTCTAACGCCACGAGGCGTTCTACTTGCATAGGTATTTGTTTGTCTTTCCACCCAAAAAGTGGTAGAAAGAGTTGTGAAATGTTCATATTTTTATGCACTTAGTGTGGTGGGTTGACCTAGATGTGACCTATGCAAAAGTAGAATTAGCTGGCCATAAAAAATGACGGCGTTGAATCTGTAACTCCACCCAAAAAGAGGCAGAAGCATTTGAGCAATGTTCGTAATTTTTTCTAGGAAGTCAGGTGGGTTGACTTAGATGTGAGCAATGTAAAAAAATTAAATTAGCTGGCTATCAAAAATGACGGCAATGAGATTTGTTGTCTGCCCATCCAAAACGTGGCAGAAGTAGTCTAGTTATAATACGCTACATCAAAGGATCAGATAGAGCAGCTCCTTACTATAGTCCATCAGTACTCCCAAGACATCAAGATGCAGTTCGGCGTTAGCATATGCGGAGTCCTTAACATCGAAAGGGGAGAGGTTGCTGCGTCCGAGGGAATCGTCATCAAGAAAGGTACCAAAAACGACATTGAGGAAACAGGTTACAAATACCTGGGTATTATGGAGTATAACACCATTTTCCACCGAACGATGAAAGATTCCATATGAAAGAGTACCTCACCCGAATCCGGCTCGTCCTTAAATCACACCTCAATGGGGGCAACACCATCAAGGCCATTAACACCTGGGCCGTCCCCGTAGTCCGATATTCTACTGGCATTATTAACTGGACCAAGAAGGACTGCACCGACATTTACATCAAAACCCGGAAGCTCATGCCCATCTTTCGAGCGCTGCACCCAAGATCGTGAGTAGACAGACTTTATCTCAAGAGAAGAGAGGGGGGCCGTGGCCTCATCAGCATCGAGGACTGCGTCGAAGCGGAAAAACGCGCTCTCTCCCAACACTTCAGAGAGAGCGACGACCCGTGGGCACGCTGCTTGAGCGAGGCGAAGTTGTTGAAAGAGACCGAATCGGCTGTTAATACCAACAGCGACGACGCCTCCATCGGACTAACAAATGGAAGAGCATGAAGATGTCCTGCCAGTACCTCGAAGCTGTTCAGGACGAAATAGTCCCGACTCATGGAACTGACTCCTGAGAGGTGAGCTGAAACGGAAAACAGAAGACACAATCCTGGCAGCCCAGGAGCAAACACTCAAAATCAGGTACATCCTAAACAGGATCAACAGGAGAAACGTCCTTACTACCTGTAGGGTTTGCAAGAGTTCGGACGAAACCATCAACCACGTGATAAGCAAATGCGGAGTGCTGGCGCAAAAGGAGTGCAAGCGCAGTCACGATAAAGTTATTCGACCCCTCCACTGGGCCCTCCTGCGGATCGATAACTTCCCGGTAAGTGAGAGGTGGTACGAGCACGAACCAGCGCCAGTGGTTGAGAATAAAGCCGTGCAAATCTACTGGAATAAAAGGAAGCTGACGGAGAACTAAACGCCAAAAGACCGGACATCGTCGTAAAGGACAAACGAGAGAAGTCGACCCAGCTAATAGACGTTTCAATTTCCTTCAACTCCAGGATCGTGGACAACGAAACGGAGAGGAGAAAAAAGTACCGTGACCTTGCCATCAAACTTCAGCGACTGTGGCAGATGAAGGTGGACTTTGTCCCAGTGGTCATCGGCGCTCTATGAGCAATGTCCACGAATTTCAAGACTGCCCTGCAAGAGCTAAGTGATGCGGCCACCTCCATCCAAGAACGATCAGCAAAACGCTCTGTTTGGAACAGCGCTCATCATTCGCAAACTGCTCTAAGCCTTAAGTTACGGGAAGCAACCCGGCGCCAGAGCATAAAGCTGAACATCGCTCAATCGATCCTAATTTGGGTCGTGGAATCTCTCCGATAATAATAATAACACAAATGATAATTTTTTTTTCTGCAGCCAGGTGGGTTGACTGAGATGTGAAAAATCTCAAAAGTCTTGAGTTGACTGGCCATCAAAAATAACGGCATTGAATTTATAGCTCCACCCACAAAGAGGCAGGAGTTGACCTTCTGAAGACAGCCAGCTGTGTAGACCGAGATGTGAAAAATGCCAAAACTTTAGAGTAAGCTGGCCTTAGAAAATATTGGCGTTGAATTTGCCTCTGGTACGAGTGATGGTCTTACGCCACGAGGCGTTCTAGTTCTTTAAGCTGCTACTGCTCGCAGGTCATAATAGAAGATGTGCCGTCGGATTTGGATCATATTTTTACACTTCGTAAGCAGTACGAGATATCACACAGAACCTGTGTTAATTGTTTCTGAAAATACCACAGGTACCAGCTAGTCGTTGTCATAAATTAAGTTAGTTAACGTACTTTATTAACCGGTACCATATTTCATACATATGTATACAATGTAAAACAAAACATCTCTTTACTCGTTTGATTAGCTTTTCACACAACACACATATACTGTACATATTCGTAGGCCAGAAAAGGTATTCAGACCGGCATAACTTAAATTCTACAATATCTTTAAGTAGCAAATTGAAGTCGAACAAAACATTTTTTTTTTTTGGGCAAATCTCATAGCAAGAGTTAATTAATACCACTGCATATGCAGTAATTCTAAATATGCGTTCAGTGCTGAATTCTAAATATCATGCATGTTAGCTTCATATTTGATACGATTTAATATATGCCTTTATTACGCTGAATAAAGTGCTTGCTTTAAAACGAATTTTACTATTCAGGTAAAACACATCTGTAGAGAGAATAATTTTTGTATGTCTATTTATCACTCATGAATTAAGGTAATAATTACCGTTATTGTGTAGTGAAGAGAATTCTGAATCAATAATACATATAAATGAACATTCAATAGCCTGCGAGATCCTATTTGCATGTCAAGCGGTGAAGGTGCCTCAAAGAATACCAACTGGAAATGGAAGCTTAACATAGGAAGCAATGCGAAGATAATCGCCTACTATTATGGGCAAATTTTAGGCCACGGGACTATCATTGTTTCGAAGATACACGTACATCATTTTGGACATACCAGACATCTTGCCGCCGAAAATTTTTTTAATCGGTCACGCGACAATGATCGCCTATATTAGACACATTTATCATTCTCTGATTACAAATGAATTCATAAACATTAAACAGATACATACAAATTACCAAAAGACACATTAAAATCGAGAACGGATACAGCTGAAAGTGTAGTCACTTATGGGATACATCGTAATGAAATAGAAGCGTTAACGTATTTCTCTAGGGGTAGTACATTCGTCATTGCCATATCTAAATCTACTGCGGATTAAGATTCAGCATCAGTTGCAAGATCTAACAAAGAAACTGACATGCAACAATATACACAAAAACAAGGATATCAGACCATAAAAGTATTGTCATCCAACGTATGCTAAATCTAAGGTGGTTTATACTTATACAAGGGTTCTTAAAAAGACTTTTGAAAATTTCGTGCGACATTGGTTGAACAAGTTCTTCGGGGAGCTGACTGTAGACTTACAAGCACTGGATTGTAGTGAAGCGCCACTCAATTTCCAGACGAATATCCGGTAAGTTGAACCTATCGTTCCTTGAGCTATAATGATGAGTAGGTACAAGTGGTCTAAAATGAGTCGGAAAATACAAAATTTCCCCAACTATGGTCTTTCTAAAGAACTTCAAACTGATATAACGATGCACGTCTTCAAATTGAAGAAGTTTCAGCCTATAATACATAATGTTGGTTGATACAGTAGGGAAATTGTTAACGTCTCTTCTTACTTTTAGTATGGTTCTCGAAGTCTCGTTCATTAGCATTGTGTTGATTCGCTTCACCACGCTCTCAAAAGCCCCACCTCATATAACAGTTGCATTGGTCAGCTGCGAGTATAATAAAGCATAATATAGTGATACTAGCTCATCTCCAGATAAATGTCTCGAAACTGTGTAAATAACACCTTTAGCTTTGCCGATTTAATTACAATGTGAAGAGATGGGGTTTAAAGTTCAAATTCTGACCTAACGCGACTCCAAGGTACTTAAAGGACGTACCCACTAGCCTAACTCTGCCAAGATACACATCAGGTAAATGGTAGCTTCTTGATGAACTAAAACGCATCAGTTTTCTTTTGTTGGCATTTGGTGTAAGCCTATTTAAAGTCAGCCACTTGAGTTACATCGTGATAAAATTAGTTAACTTTTCAGTACATCCTTGAAGCGAACAAAAATTCACATAAAACATTGGGTCATCGGCATAAAGCTGACTTTCTGCACAGTAAAATTTCACGTCATTCATGTAAACATTAAACAGAAGTTTCCCAATAACGGACCCTTAAAACCCACCTATATATAAAACCTTTGAATAAGCCCGTACATCTCCTAGAGCAACAAATTAGCTACGGTTTGATATGTTGCAGCGCCCCTAATTCCTTAATGCTCTAACTTCGTCAATATAATTTTAATGTCTACAGTATCAAAAGCTTTCATCAAGTTCAAAAAAAGTAAACAGTGTAGGTTTTATTGTGGAAAACACATAAGAGGTCACTGACAAGATTAAAAGTTGCATGGGTGGTATTTCTTCCCATTCTGAAACCATGTTGAGCGTTGGTCAGCAAATTGTTGATTTCAAAATATTGCGTTAAACGAGGATGTGCTAGCTTTTCAAAAATTTTATCGAAAATTGATGTTGTAGGGATAAGCCTAAAATTAGAAGCTATGCTGGGGTCACCAGATTTGTGAAATGGGACAACTCTTGCTAGCTTTAACACTTTCGGATGAACTCCATCTCAAACACATTTGTTAAAAATCGAATACAAATACAGAACTATGTACGGCAAAATGAAAAGTAAAGGCGTTGGTTGAATTTTATCTTGATGATATCGCTTGCTACGCATTTTAAGAACAAAATTAGAAATTTCTTTGGTGATAATTGCAGGAAGATTCCACTCAGTTTGTACTCAACGTCCCGGAACGATATATTGCACATTATTAGTTGGTTACTGACTAACAATACTTTCATCTTTGGAAGAAAAATGATCACAAAGATGCCAGGTATGCATGCACTGATGGGCGTCCACAATAATTGCCGGCGATGCCGACTATAATTTCTGACTAGGTTGCATGAAATACATCATTCACATTTGTATGACTGTGACCCTCATGAAATGAACTGTTTTTGTTGTAAACTATGAAGAACCATATAGTTTTGTTCCTTATAAAAAACGTTCAATTTGATATACTTCACGTTCATTTCAAATCCGATAAATTCCTGACGCCACAGCACCTTGTACGAGCTTAAATGACCTAAAGGTGACGTCTACTTGTTTTTTATTGCTTCTAACTCATAAATTTACATTATAGTTGCAATAAGCTTTAATGTCATACTAAGCTAAGTCACAAGGTAAATATGTATGTTAAAAGGTGGGCGTGACTTATGGGTAAAAAAAAAGTAATGCCCAGAGGTTCCTAGGTGGTACCCGTCAACTTCTTAAATTAAACACTCTCTACTATTGCGTATATACCCAACTTGACGGTCACGTTGTATTTCTAGTTTACTACTGATGACGCCGGATCGCCATTCGCTGCCCACCGTTCTTCGAGCGGTTGTTTGATGGACTCTGCGTTGGCGCAGTTTCGACGTCTTTTCCTAGTCTGGGTTAACCTTTCGTTGTTCAAGCGACCACATATAGTTATTGCCACCGTCTTAGTTCTCTAAAACCGGCGTTTGGCCGACAGGTAAAAGATTCATCTGGAGAACTGCAGGCTGTATCCGAAGATCGCCATCCAATGCCGGTTGATGGTTACGCAAAACATCTCGGAAACTGACTGCTTTTTCGTCGTTCTTTTTGTTGCAAAAAACAGGCGGTATTCATCCATGAACTGCATTGGTCAAAGACTGACTATTTGTGAGCCCTCCCGTCCATGCAGATTCATTCCTAACGGAGCAATTCATGTAACACAGACTGCCTGTTGTGAGATACTAATGTAACCTTTTACTTGCACTGCAACCTTTGTGGACAAGAGGGGTAAAAAGACATCTTTCACGACAGGACTCACAAAATAAACTTGATTCATTTGAAACAAAATTATTCACTGTTTCAATTCGAGTCGCAGAAGAGCGGTTCGCACTATTATGAAATTTGTTCTTACGCAAGTGTTGGAAAGTTTAAAAAGGTGTAGCATCTCGTAGACAAACACAGGTGTGTCCCAGATAAAGTTATTTGGCAGATAAATATAGCGTGTGATCGCAGAGCAGATCAGAAACATGGGTCGTCTTCTCTACTCTGTAATTTTCTGTTTGTTCTACCCTTCACACTGCGAAGTAAACTTGCTAATCTTATCATTCTTTGATCACATCCATGTACAGCTGAGCGAATTTAGCTCTTTTCAAAAAATGTTTCGTCCTTTCAGCCCCCTTAAATGAAGTGTAGTCAAGACGTCGTTAGCAGCTTCATTTTGTAATTCGAGCTGACAAGATAAAAGTGTTGCTGGTAAGTGCTAGACTTGAACCTTTTGGCCTTTGGCTGTATTTCTAGGACTTAAGGTTAATTCTGATTATCAAGACATGCGCGTTGCTATTTTTCTTGGCTTGACGTCTTTTGTGGCAACTAGTTAAAGATTTTTCTCAATTTTGCTCACGTTTCGATACTTCTCAGGCAAATTGATTACTCACTACTTTGCCCAAAAACTTTACTACGATGTGATTTATAATTCTTGGTGAAATACCGATATGCTAATAAAAAGCTACGTATCTGCTGGAAATTCTCCAAAATATATGGATTTTCTTATTACTTGGGAGTTGTTTTTGTTAGTAGGGCAGCTAAAAAAATTGTTAGAACGTATTAAGTTGTGTGATGTTTTTGAATAGGTTACACTTTTTAAAATATCAACAACTGATATGAACACAAGCATATTTTATACTCGTATATACCGTATATATTTATACATTTTTTGTCTACGCTAAAAAGAGTTAATCAGCAATGTACAGTTTAGATGCACGAATGATAAGTTACTACTTTTTACATGACGTGTTAGACATTAAGTGAAATTCTACCGTAACTTCTAACATGACATAAGGTAAATTTCTCCAACGAATTTGGAAGTACGAAGTTGTGCAGTTGATCTTGCATTATTAGTGCAGTGACTTTACAGTATAAAGCATTTTTCCATGTCTATGAGGAACCTTTTGATTCACACGCTACTTGAATTTTTAGACCCTATTAATAAGTTACTCTAAATTATTTTTCTCTACAAATGTCAGAAAATACATCATTACCTCCGCCAAGGAGGTTAAGTTTTCGTTGTGTTTGTCTATTTGTCTGTCTGTTTGTCTTTTTGTCTGTCTGTCTTTCTGTCAGTCTGTCACCAAGATAACTCAAAAAGTTATGAACCGATTTGGATGAAATTTACAGGGATTGTTAGGTAGGTACTGTATGCTAGGAGAAACAGATGATTAACTTTTCGTGAAGATATGTCTATCCGTTTGTTTGTTTGTGTGTCTGCCTCTTTATTCTTAATGTCATAACTCAAAAAGTTATAAATGAATTTTGATGAAATTAACATGAGTTGTTAGGTATATAACAAAGGGTAAATGACCAAATTTTGGTAATGATCTGTTTGTTCATTCGTTCGTTTGTCACTGTTTTTAATTTTATGCTTGTTAGCACAATAACTCAAAAAATAATGAATGGATCTTTATGAAATTTATAGGGGTTGTTACTAATGTCAAAGGACATGAATGATTAAATTTTGGTGCAGATCGGTATGTTCGTTTGCATGTTTGATTCATGTTTGTCATAACGTTTATTAGCAGTATAACTCAAAAAGTTATCAACGGATCTTCAAAAAAATTGCACAAGCTGCTATTATCATCAAAAAGCACAAATAATTAAATTTTGGAGTCTATATAAAGAAAATTATGGTTTCAGAGCCAATTGAATTTTTTGTTACCGTTGCCTCGCTTGGCGGAGGTATGCGCTCTCAGAGTGCTTTAGTATTGATAAATAAACTATTTTCTGAATTCTGATAGACATTGGCAAAATTTTCTTTAGTTATTAATTAATTTATCATATGGTGTGTATAAGAGCTATAAGAGAGAAGTTATTAAGATCCTGCACCAAGATATGGTTGAAAACACAATACCATACCTACAAGAAAATTTGAAAATCATCTGACTTTTGCAACAATTTGTCAGTTTATTCAACAGGTAGGAAACAAACTCCCTACCTCATCGTTCTCTATTTAATTTCTAAAAGTCCTTCCAATTATGAAGCTTTGGGGATTGTTCGAGATATTGAAATTTTACTATGTATATTGAGGATTATTTATTTACTTTCTGTTTGACTAGTGCAGCAACCCCTTGAACATTACCGAAGAGATTAAAGTTAAACATATGAGGGTTACTGCAGT
This sequence comes from Parhyale hawaiensis, assembly GCA_001587735.2. Taxonomy (NCBI): domain Eukaryota; kingdom Metazoa; phylum Arthropoda; class Malacostraca; order Amphipoda; family Hyalidae; genus Parhyale; species Parhyale hawaiensis. Next base: position 4,565,892 of record LQNS02001578.1, on the reverse strand, counting down.
TGTTCTATTGCACTATAGGCCCTCCAACACAAGTCATTCACTGTACAACGGAATTTAGAAAGTGCTAACAGAGGTTTTTGCTTTTGTTGGCCAGGGCATGCATCAAATTTATGGTGAACTTTGAAAAAATAAGCAAGCTCTCTTAAATCTTGTACATCAACTCGACAAACTTTAATATCTTAAGCGTGCACCTTGCAATTTGCAAAGATATTCCGCCAACATTATTCACAATTCATTTCACATCTTCTGTTGATTTTAGTTGTCATATTGCTAGCATTTGAAACTTTCCCCAGTTGCAACATAGGCCTTACATTCCTTATGACACATTTCTCAATTCTTATATTAAAAAAAATATGAGCATTGCGCTGAAAACTGACTGCGTTTTAGGTTTTACCAACAAAGATCTGCTAGTACAAGTGGTTCATTGATTTCTTTTTACAGCAACCACAAGTGGTTTTGCATCTCAGCAGATACGTCCCATTGTAGACAATCATCTCCAAAGCTGCAGGCTTATTTCCTCTCGTTTGTGAGATCGAAAACATCGCATTATTTCACAGATTCTCAGTGTCATATTTAACAATATGCATTATATATCACTTTATTTCTATCAGTTTATGTGCTTCAACTTCACATGCATACCTACTATTATTAATGTAAGAGTATTTTCAACAATTACGACTGAAATTGCAGCAATACTGTTCCGAGTGTCCTATTGAAATAAATGTTTCCCGAAAGACAGAAGTGCCCCTAAGTCATTTTACGAGTGCTCTGATGAATATTGTACACGAGAGAAGTCCCACAGGTGTGAAATGATTTGATTGCCTCGTACAATTTTCAGAATACACGGCGGCCTACACAACATTTCAAAACCTAATCCCACGATTCATTCACTCACGTTTGCTGCTCCGTGATAGTTTTCTCATTTCGTGTATTCAAAACCGGCCCTTCTGCGACACTATCGCTGAGCATTTACCTTATTACGATGTTTCACCATGACCAATGACTTTAAATGCGTTCCCTACATATTTCTCATCATTTTCCAAATGAACAATCTACCATTTCTATCGTTTCAGCCACTCATAACAGGTCTTGGCCCTCATCATGTTGTTCAACCTATATCAGTTCATGTTCTATGCATGTCAGCTTCATCAAACACATTCACTGAGACTCTAAGAAGAGGCAATAGTATTCCTTGAGCAATACGTACCACCGGCAGCTCATATCGCGGCCAAATTTTCTGCTTCTCAAGCGAGCTGTGTTGTTTTTTTTTTCTGGCTCCTGCATGACTAAAAAACGTCAATCCCTTCACTGTTACTATTCGCCAAATATTGGGATTGTTATTTGTTTTGTTTCAAATTTTAGGAAATTTTTTAATTTATAGCGTGATATGGTAACTTTTGGGCATGAAAAAGAGATGCTGTTATGCCATCCAGTTGCTAGCAATTTATTATTAACGGTTTCGGATTTGTTACCTCTAATATTAACTCATGCATACATTTTTGTATTCAGCCAGATGATGGTGCTTGTGCGTCGCATTTTACATTCTGAACTTTTAATTCATACATTGACCAAATTTCATAGACCATATCGCATAATATTTGTTGCTTGCTTAACTACTACAAGGTATTGAACTCAGAGAGTTCTCGTTACTGGAATATAGCCTTAGCCTTAGCGAAGACGTAATGAAGAAGGCATTACAACCTCGGGGTATTGGCGCATAACTATAAAATACATTGTTACTTCGTAAACACAAGACCGCATATTCTTTGGACTGTTATATAATATTTACATTCCTTGTTGTATTGCAGCTGTCGGCCGTGGCAGCGGTGCTGCTGACCGTCATCGTGACAGAACAGCCAGACGAAGGAAAGAACCAAGTGGCCGTGGCTCTGAAGATTCATTAAGAAATTCTTCCTATTAGCTTTATATGGAAGATGTCCAGTTTTATGAGATATTTAACATTTCGTACCTGGACAACAAGTACCCATCGGAAGTCGTCGATTGAGTTGTGAATTCCTCTAAACTAGATAGAGTAGCTCTATACCGACTTAGAGTTAAATAAGTTATATGTGAACGAGAGCTAACTGCACAGACTGGTTCAAGCTCCTGCTCTAGCATCGTTCTGAAGCTTAGCGCCTTAGACAATTTTGAGCTGCAGGCCTAACAAACACTTAATAATTAAACTATTATTTAATTAACGTAAAATATTACTTCTTCTGGACGACGAAATTTATTTTTACCAAGCTTTCGACGTTCTCCGCGAATGTCGTTGTGAAGGTGGGAACTTCAAAACTGCAAGGTCCGCTACTTATCATATGGAACTAGTTGGTATCAAATATACGCTTGAAATATTAACACTATACGTAATTGGAGAGGCTGGTCGAAAATTCACAAGTTGTTTATTATCGGTCTATAGATTTCTGATATTTATTGGTATCTA
>LQNS02001578.1:4535380-4549763 GCA_001587735.2 Parhyale hawaiensis | reverse complement strand
TGGGTCCCTGCTCAGAGACGTCAAACTCAGTAGTTGGAGCGGGAGAGCGAAGAAGACTTATTAAGGTGGCCTCGGGAGTTTTGGCCTTTAGGAGTTTGCGACTCCTGGAAGAGGAGTTCTTCACTGTGGTGGATGTCTCTCCCAGTGTATGTCAAGACTATTTTTAAATGCGTTGACTGACTTCGCACTAACAACTTCGAAAGGGCGGCTATTCCAAATGCTGACTATGAAATACGGAAAGAACTGCTGATTCAAGATCGTTCTTCAAGGTTTATGCTTGAGTTTTTCACCGTTATTTCGCAAGAAATCATTGAGGTCTCTTTCAAACAACACTGTTGTAGGTATGTCTTCGAAGCCATTCAAATACTTGAATGTTTCTGTTAGTTGCCCCCCAAGACGTCTTTGCTCGAGAGAGATCAGACCCAGTTCTTCTAGGCAACATTCACACGGCTTATTTCGCAGCTGAGGTATCAATTTCGTTGCCCTGCGTTGGACTCTTTCCATGTTTTCGATATCTTTATACAGATGTAGCAACCAGAATTGAACAGCAAATTCTAAGCGTGGCCGCACTAGTGCCTTGTACAAGGGAACGATGATGTCCTTGGACTTGTATTCTAAATTTCTAGTGATGAATCCCAGTACTCTGCTTGCCATTTTCACACTCTTGTCAACTTGTTAACCCAAGATTACCCACTTATACCAAATTAATGAAAGTTAACCCTATTTAATCCATTTTAACCTAAGTTGACCCAATTTAACACAACTTAATCAAAGCTAGCCAAGTTAACCCAATTTCACACAGGTTAACCCTATTTAGCCCAAGTTAACCCAAGTTTACCCAATTTAACACAAGTTAACCTAAGAAAATCCTAAATAACCCAGGTTAACAAGAGATAACCCAACTTAACCTAAGATAACCCAAGATAACCAAATTTTATCAAGTTGACCCAAGTTAACCCAGAGTAACCTTAGTCAACCCAAGTTAGCCCAATCTAACACAATTTAACCGAAGTTAACCCAATTTAACCGAAGTTAACCCAATTTAGTAAAAGTTAATCTATGTTAGCCCAGCTAAACCAAGTTGACCTAATTTAACTCAAGTTAATCCAAATTAGCCAAGTTAACAAACGTTAACCCAAGTTCAACTAAATTAATCCAAGTAAACTCAGGTAAACCCAAGTTAACCCAACTTTACCCATTTTAACCCAAGTTAACCTAAGAAACCCCTAGATAACCCAAGTTAACCCAAATTAACTTAAGATAACCCAACTTAACTCAAGATAATCCAACTTGACCCAAGATAACCCAATTATAATAAATCATCCAAAGTTAACCCAATTTAAATCAATTTAACCTAAGTTAACCTAATATAAAGCAAGTTAATGAAGTTAGCAGAGTTAACCCAATTTAACACAAGTTAACCCAATTTAACACAAGTTAACCCAAGTCTACCATATTTAACCCTTCTTAACTCAAGTTAACCAAAGATAACCCAAGTTAACCCAAGTTAACCCAAGATAATCAAGTTTCACCAAAACGACCCAAGTTAACCCAGAGTAACCCAAGTTTACTCAATTTAACACAAGTTACCCCAATTTAAGCCAATTTAACATAAGTTCACCCAATTTAGCCAAGATAACCAACGTTAACCCAAGTCAAACCATATTAACCCAAGTTAACCTAAGAAACCATTATATAACCAAAGTTAACCTAACTTAACCCAAGTTAACCTAAGATAACCCAATTTTACCATATTAATCCAGTTTAACCCAAGTTAACCCAATATAACCCATGTTAACCCAAGTTAAACCAAGTTGAAACAAGTAAACCCATGATAAACAAATTAAACAAAGTTAACCCAAGACATCCCAACTTAACCCAAGATAACCCACGCTAACCCAATTTAACCCAAATTACCTATATAGTTACCCCTAGGTAACCTGGTTAACCCGAATTAACCTCGTTAACCCGAGCTAACCCTCGTTAACCCCTGTCAACCCTCGTCAACTTCAGTCAACCCTCGTTAAGTCTATATAACCCTCATTAAGCCTAGTTGACCCTCGGTAACCCTTGGCAAGCCTCACCATCCCTCGTTAACCTTCGATAATCCTATTTCAACCTCGTTAACCCTATATAGTTACAATTAGTTAACCCTTGGTTAGCCAATTTTACACTCATTAGCCCAAGCTTACCCTCGTAAACCCTCGACAATCCTTGTTTACCTTAGTTAACCCTCGGTAAGCCTCCTTAACACTCGTTAACCATTGAGAGTTTTAATGTTTTCATTTGAACTTGACTTATTTTAATATAAAATTGATTTATTTTAATTTGAAATTGATTATTTTAGTTCGTAATCGATTTATTTTAATTTGAAATTGATTTATTTTAATTTGAACTTGACTTGTTTTAATTTGAATTTTACTTATTTCAATTTGAACTTGATTGATGTATTTTAATTTGAACTTGACTCATTTTAATTTGAAATTGATGCATTCTAATTTAAACTTGACTTGTTTTAATTTAAACTTGACTTATTTTAATTTGAACTTGACTTATTTTAATTTTAACATGACTTTTTTAAATTGAACTTAACTTATTTTAATTCGAAGTTAAAAAGGTATCGTTCTGTCAAGATAATTCACTGGAAATGCCCAGGGCTCACCTTATTGTGGATACCAACCGACTGTTGAACCTCCAGCGTCGAAATTTGGATGCGATGTAAATTCAATATAAAAAAGGCGTCTGCTCAGCGTAAAGATTCAACTACTTCGATATCATTCAGCAATGAAAGCGGGAATCCAGAGGCTAAGGATCCAGAGGCTGGGGATATCGAGCCCGGAGATCCAGAGCTATATTTGTCACCGGTACTCCAAGCGCTGAAATTGTATGGTATCTCAACTTGTTCTACAGACTACAGTACATGAATTTTCTCCTATTAAACTCTTAACTGCATGACGAAGAGACGGACCAACATTTGAGCAAGCAAGAAAGCGACCAACAACTGTGTTTTATTATACAGTGGATTATTAAAAAAACTTGCCCAGCTTCCCTGAACTACTGATCCCCGCAGTATCTAGCAGCACCCGTGAAAATTTTATGCTCTCGCAAGGCGCTTCAGATAAATCAGTGAAACTTTCACATTTTACCATGGCACGTCCCCATCAATTTCACCAACAACACCGAGAATCGATGTATGATATCTTATACGACCAGCGTTTTAGCTGATATTAATTACTGAAGTTGTCCCTGTCTAAGTAGACCTGTGGAATATATTTATACGTTGCTCTCTCTAGCTGGACCCGAGGAATGCCTTTGGCAGCAAACCACGATACAGTTTCCAAAGATTTATACTTGGAAATTTCAGGCGCATAAACATAATTAAAAATACCTGGCCTGTGGCCGAGAGATTACTGACACCTACCGTTTCAAAGATACGACAGCTTCCCAAAGTCAATAAATCTCGAATTTTCTTCCATCTATAAGTGATGAAGAGCGTGACACAAAAGGTAGGTAGGTACTAGCGTATTAATATATAGATCTCTTTGGCTGGGATTCTTCTCCCCCTTCTTTTTTTTCCTTTTTTTCTCTTTTCTTTTCTCCAGTCCTCTGTATCCTACTAACGTAATGGTAACAGCTCATAGAGGGCCGGGCGCACTATCGTCGCTCACGACGATTTTGCGTTCACGTAAGCGTTACTGCACGCGCCACCACGAAAATAAACACTACCTAGGCAAACCTAACCTAGCCTAACCTGACCTACCCTTACCTAACTTAACCTCCTTACCTAACCTTCTAACCTAACCTTACCTAACCCAACCTAACATAACCCAACCCAATTTAACCTCTCTAACCTTACCTAACGTTATCTAACGTTATTTAACGTTTCCTAATGTTACCTAATGCTACCTAACGTTACCTAACGTTACCTAACATTACCTAACCTAACCTAACCCAACTTAATCCGCGATACAACGGGCAGCGCGGCGCCCCAACGTGAACGCCACTCACGCGCACACGATCTGCGCCCACAAATCGTCATGAGAGACGATAGTGCCGCCGGGGCGTAAGTTCTGGTGTCTCTTTGGAAATGGGCCTATTGGTTCCTCTACTGCCACCTATCTAATTTAATCTACTGCAAATCCCACGCATATTTCCATCTGCGAGTTCAACCAATTCTGATGATTTATGTTAACTTGGCAAAAAAGAATTCTGCAAGTTTTTTAAAAGACTGTTTTGCAGACAGTTTTCGGCTCGTCAGCTGTTATTTTAGCAGCTTTTTCTAACAGTGTACGAACATGAAAGCGATAGGAAACAATACAGTGGTTTAGAAAAAATAATACTGGTTCGAGGAAAGAATGCTTTAGTTTAGAGAGTACAAAACTGATTCAGTAAAATCAGCATCGCTCTTGTTTCAATATAAAATATTCATACAGACAATAACGAAAGAGAGTGATTTTGTTTAAAAAATGTATATTTTTGACCGTGACTAAAGAAATATTATGAGCTGAATTAGAGAAAATAAAAGAAATTGTGATGAGAAAAACATGACCTGGATTGAAAATATTAAATTGCGGTGGGACTCAGAGGTGGTGACATAACTATCATTTTGAAATGAGCGGAAATGTGCAGGACATGAGGTTTATAGCCAGGTTGAGATGTTAAGAAATAATTTTCCTTCTTTTGACTTACATTCGTTAGTCGATCATATGCTTAGGAAATTTTCTGCGCCGCTTATGAGCGTGTGGACGTCGAGGGTTAAAAAGAGAAGAGACAGAAGAGGCGAGAGCCCCTCACAGGTGGCGGCAGGTGCGCAACGAAACAAATTGACAGAGACAACATCGTTTCATTTTAGTGCAGATCAAAGTAAAGAGACCTGTTCTCTGCTCTATAATTTTCTGTTTGCACACCTGAACTTTTTCGACTCCCTTCGCAGCCAGCAAAGCGAACCAGTTGAGAATTTCATTCTTTTCTAAATGTTTCGTCATTGCTGCTCACAAAAAGAAAGGCGAAGTACAGTGCAATCTGAACGTGTGTGCAGGTTTATTATCATCATTATTATTAGCACTAATATTATTATTATTATCATAAAATAGTCCATTAACAACTGACTTATCAGTACTACATAATAACTCACGTCGTGTTTTTGTTTATTTATTTATTTAGAACTATATTTATATCTTTCCGGTCACGCTCTATGGAAATAAGATAGGAGAAAACTCAGACTTCAAAAGGCGAAAGAAAGTTGGGTACATTGGAATCTTTTTCTCCAGTATTAGATAGGGGAAAAAAAGAACTAATAAGATAGGAGAAAATTCAGATTTCAAAAGGCGAAAAAAAAGTTGGGTACCTTGGAATCTTTTCCTTCAGTATTAGATAGGGGAAAAATAGAACTCAGTCTTCTTGCCCTTCTGGCAAAAAGAAAAGTTGGGTACCTTGGAATCTTTTTCTTCAGTATTAGATATAGGAAAAAAGAGGAAGCTCAAAATACGGGGGGGGGAGGGGGTTGGTGAAGTATTAATTTTTTGGCGTCATTTATAATGACGGTACGAGCCACTAGTATATAATGTATACACCGGGAGTCCAACACGACTACAAACCGATCCCGGCAATGAATTCTAGATCAAAACTGAACGCGGACAGAAAGCACTCAATGATTGTGTTCGTTGTTACCTCAAATTTAAAAAAAGACACTGGGAACGTGTATATATAGCCTCCAGTCATGAATCATTGTGTAATATATTAAAAACTCTCTTGACTTATACCTGCAAAAGAATTACCTGCAACAGAAGAAACCCACTCTCCCAAAGCCAGGCGCGAGCAGCAACGCCAGAGCTTCGTCATTGATGAAAATTGCAAAGCACGGATTGAACTAATGCGTTTGACACCAAACAGTCTTCAATGTGAAAGGGTGAGCAGGACCCGCTGTTCTTTGTATTTCTCCCTTAGACGAGCTTCTTACGATTAGAGCTCGAACAGTACAGGCGTTGCTCGTAAGCACCTCTAGGCGTTAATCGTTGGTCGCTGCCGTTGTTACCTTCGCCAAGCACGTTATGCTTATGTCGAGTTTGTTGCCTTTCATATGTTTGTTGTCACCAAAATAACTCAAAAAGTTATAAGCAAATCTTTGCGAAATTTACAAGCATTCTTAAGCATGTCAGGAGCAACAGATGATCAAGTTTTTATGAAGTTCTATACTACCATTTGTTTGTTTGTGTGTATGCTTTTTTTTCTACTCAGTACTATAACTAAAAAAGTTGTGAACGGATTTTTATGAAATTTGCATGAGTTGTTAGGTCCACCACGAATTGTAAATAACCAATGTTTTGTGAGATCGGTTCTCCCGTTTGTTTTTTTTTTTCTTTGTCTCTATATTTGATTTTATATATGTTAGCAATATAGCTAAAAAAGTTATAAACGAATCTTTATGAAATTTGCAGGAAATCTTACATGTGAATTTTGGGGATGATCCGTTCGTCTGTTATGTGTTCCATTAATGTTTGTCAGCAAGTATGTCTGCAACATAACTCAAAAGCTATGAAGGGAGCTTCACAAAATTTTTATGAATTCCTAGAAGTGTCAAAAAAAAAGAAATGATCAAATTTTGGAAAAGATTGGTTTCTCTGTTTGTGTGTTTGACTAATGCTAATCAAACTGTTTGTCAGAAAATAAACAAAAAAGTTGCGGTCAAGTCTTCAAGAAAATTACCGAAGTTCTTATAACCGTTTATTAGCACCAATGACAAAATTTTGTCGGTGATGGAGACATCATAGTTTCAGAACGAATACGATTTTTTATGAACGAGCCCTGTTTTGCGGAGGTATGCAGTAGCAGAGTGTTCTAGTTTTAGATAAAATCGTCAATGTTTTACTCCTGACACATGCGCACTCTTTTAAAGAAGCTTATGATTTGCCAAGTAAGTTAAACCCCTATTAGTTTTCATTTTTTTCTGAAACTTTACCGTATTGAGTAATTAGATAAAACCAGAGCTTTGCTATGAGAGTGCGTACTCCGCGAAGCACCTCAAATGTAAAAGAGAGAGAGAGACAAAGAAACCGACAGACTGACGGATCGTTAGAAAAAATTAAATCATCTGTTTCATGAAACTTTTTTAACAGTTCCTGTAAATTTCATGAAGATCTATGGACGACTTTTTAAGCAATATGGCTAGCATATTTATTAAAAAATGGACAATTAGGTCCCATCATAACATGCTTTTTTGACCGATGTAGTAAGAACAGCAAGGAACACTAAGAAATTGATTTATTTTCAATTCCTACCTCTATGATTAACCGGCATTTATCAAACATTTTTATGTAACGAAGACAGCTACGATGGGCAAAAGAGTAAAAGGAAATAAATAGAAATTACTATAAACCCTATCTCGCATAGCATGTTCTATACGTCACACTTCAAATGGATATGTTCATGCGAGAAGGCACATTTATTCATGAGAAAAAAACAATGGTAATGGGTTCTACATATTTTTAAATATTCAGTTGAAAAAAGCATTCATACAAAATTAATGTAACTGAATTAATACGCTGCTATAAAGCCGCAACTTGTTTCTCTTTCTGTAAATTTTATCAACGATTTGAAAGCTTCCTTCTTTAGGTCAGGAATGTTTGCAGAAGTTCGTGGGCTGCAGTATTTGGAAATTTTATTAAGATCTTGTGTTGGATTTGGAGCACACTCGCTTGGGTCGTCAGAGTCGCTATAAGCAAAGCTTACTCGACTTGACTTACCCGGACTGCACTAAGAAACTTTGACTTCGTGACTTGGAATCAAAGCAATCCGTTTATGTTGCGGTGACTGTATATTTACTTTTACTGAAGGAGATTGAATTCCTAGAAAACTCACAGGAAGTTGATTATGAGTCTTTGTCTGAAAGTTAACTCAGCAGGTTGAAGCCAGCTCACCTATCCAGAGAAGTCAACCTCAACGTCTTAAGACGCGCTCGATATATTGGGCAGCGAAATTTAAACTTTGTTACTTGACTTGTCTGAATCTTGAGACAGGCGCTCTGGCTTCGACTTCTTGAATCAAGTTTCGGGTGTTAACCCTTAATCAGTTACATGTGAGACTTCCATGAACATAGTCTTACTTTTTAAAAGGGAGATTTCAGTCGGCTGAACGTAATCTGGCTGCTTTTCGCACCTGCAACACGATTTAATGTGACGAAATTGAAATTCCTGTCTGCATCTGCGGTCAAGTCAAGTGGGCTTGGCTAAGATCGACTTTGAAGACTCAATCGAACGCGCTCTAAATATATTGATGACAATCAAATGCACCGTTAATCTTGGAGACTAAGATTGTCATTCACTCTACCGACATAACATTCAATTAGCCTTCTTCATCGATGAAGCCGAATGTTTCGAAAATTCATTGATTCGATGTTTTTCTTGCGATATAGGCACACGCACAGAGTCGGAAATATATATATATATATATATATATATATATATATATATACACATTACTAAGTTTTTTCTTCTTTTTACATATTATTTAGGGCGCTAAATTGTGCCTCTGAAGCTTGACTTGTAGGAAACTTCAGAGAGGTGCTTTAACTTCGACCCGCTCAACTGAGTTTCAGGCTCTGGCCCTGAATCGGTTACCCCCGCAACTCCTAAAGCTCAATTTTGCACCGTAAAATGCAGCTTCGTGCTGGCTAAGCTTGACCGCGTTGCTTCTGACACTTGCAATGCGTTTCAAAATAAAAAATCCGAAGCGTCTGTCTAAAACTTAGGTCAAGTCAATCATAGAAAGTTTAATTTCGGCTCTCAGTCAAACATGCCCATCGTTTGAAATACCCGCCCCCATCCGTCCAATCCGATTATCATAAAAAAAACTCGAACCATGACGTTGCCACGTCAAATTCTTTTGTTGGGATTAGTTTCAGAGCAAAGGGTGTGCCGACTTTTCTCCAATCGTCGTTTTTTTTTTAATTCTTGTTTAAGCAAACCAAAAATCACTCTCCCAGGTCAATCCAGGCTTTCCTCTCACGATCCCGGACAAATTTCCGCAGGGCATCATGATATTTACACCTGCATCATTTTTTTTATGGAGAGTATTTTTGTCGATTTGTGTGATGTCCATTTCTTATGGTTCGTTGTGGATCATTATTAATGTGTGACACTAATAGATATTTTTGCATAGCTTTGTGTGACGATGTTAAATATTCTTGAAGTTTGTTTCCTATTCTTCATTTGACCTCCAAGTATTAAAAACACTTAGCATTACCGTCTTCATTGGTTGCAAATTATGGTGTTATGCAAATATTTTACTTTTTTCAAAGGTGAAGTCAACTTTGACTCTATTCTCTGCTGGGAAACCCCAACGCACTGGTTGGTGCTGCAGATATTTATTGGCCAACTGGTCCCAGAGGAGTAAGCACAGGTGCAGCCGACCACGGGTCTCTAAGAACTAGGTATGGCGCCGAAACGGAAGGCTCAACGACCCGAGCCCCCTCCCCCTCCACACCCTCCCATTTCTGGTCAAGCAGATTCCTTCCCAGCTCCACATACCAAGTAATTGCCGACTCAGCGCTCTGAAGGCCACAAAGATCACTCGACAGGCTCGTCGCTCGATCTTACCACATTAAGCACAGAAGTAAGGCACGCATGCCATGCTGGGCATTGGAAAATTGTATTAGAAATAACTTTTTTCCAGCATACTTGTAAGCTAAAATAATAGAAAAATTTATGATGTAGGAAGCTTCTTTCTTCATACTATTTTTTATATAAGTGTTTTCAAAATTGCCTTTTCAGGCCAGTGGAGTTTGTAATGATGTACCCTCCAAATAGAATTTGACATCATTCACCGATATTCTTGCCACTTAGAATTTTTATTACATCCTCAAGGCACTAACCCCGAGAAATCTTTTTATTTTTACATATCTTTTGTATTATCAGTACAATATCTTGAGCACATGAAGCTGTCACCTCTGTGTGTGGAGACAGCATGTGCAGTGGAACAAACAACTGGAAGGAAGGCTGGGCTGCTCATTTGTGGTCCCGAAATATATTTAAACTCGGTAGCAGTTATACGGTGGCTTGAGTGCTGCACATCCTCGCATTACGTAGTTCTTGCGAAGGTATAGTGTAGCCCCGACATCAGTGGATTGTAGAGGACGGAAGCTCATGCACCTGATGCTTCATTATCCACGAATGTAGTACCTTAAGTACTCTCTCTCCCGTTTTGTGCTGCTATGGAATAGTGTACAGTTTCTACCTCTTTTAATTTTGGAATGAACATTGAAGCTGCAAGAAAAGAAGAAAACATGGAGGACTTGAGGATAGTTTCGACAATCCAGCAACCATCAGTTAGCCTTTAGCAATCAACCAGAGTGTAAAATCTCAGGCACATCCTGCAGAAAGTAGCTTTTTTCTCAAAATTCTCCAGTGCAAAATGTGAGCAGGAGATTGTCTGCGCAATGCTCAATCAGCTGTTTTACTCGCCCAGATGTATTTGTTATAGACATTCAAATGGCCGGTAGCGACATGAAATTTTAGCAGAAAATAAAAAAGTTAGTGATAGCACCATTTTCTTTTATTTTTTTCTGTGTGTGTGCTTTTTTTTTACTAAACTTTCTGCATATGGTGAACTTCATTCACTAATACCTATTTCAGCTAGCAATGCGTTAGCTCAGGGCAAATAAAGCTTCGACTAGGGAAAAAGCGGAATTCAGTGTTCATGTTTCAAATTTTGCAAAAAAGATTTACTAAGGCCTGCTGCACACTAACAACTTTCGTTGTCGCTAGCAGCCTAGACGCAACTTAGCTTATCTGACTGCGCAGCCGTGGCCGTGACTTCAGCATGACGTCTATGAACATCGTGCTGTAATTCTTAAAATACCGATCGTTGTGAACACCAACCGCTCATAATTAAGAGCGATCGTTGAAAATTCAACATTGCCACTCGCTAGAGTGTAGAAATTGCAGTAGCGACTGAAATATTTGAAAATTTTTGAAGCAGCTAAATTTTGTGCAAGCTGAAGCCGTGCCGTAGCTACGTACACGGATAAGTTGAGTTGCCTCTAAGCCCCTATCGGCAATGAAAGTTGTTAGTGTGCAGTGGGCCTAAATTGCGGCGAACGACGCAAAGGCCTTATCTATGTGCTTGTGTTGCTTGTACCAAGGATAATAATACTTAAAAAAAGTTGAAGCACGGGGAGGGCCCAAGCTACAGAGCACCCTTGGTAATGAGCTTGTGACGTCACAAAATACTAGCACGTAAATAAGTAGTTATATAGAAAAATTTTTAGAAATGATTAAAGACACAAATGACTGAATTTTGGTGATGATCGTTTCGTCTGCTTGTTTTTTCGCCTAATATGTGTCAATATGTACGTCAGAACAATGGCTGAACTACGTTAACAGGTTAACTCAGCCCTTGACCATTTTGAGATGGTTCTGCGCATCTCCCTGTGTGGCATCACGTGGGGCGAACGCTCGTGAAAATCGTCAGTGTTGCTAGAGCATCGATATCATTTTTAATTTATTTTTTACGATTTTTTCGTAATATTGGGATGTCGTTCGATGTTTGGCTGTTCTGAACATGTTGATAACAATTTATTAAAGCTTCATCGTGTTCCTAAAGAGCTACTAGTGTTGCAAAAATGAGCGTTTGGACTTGCAAATGAGCCAACCCACGTTCCGCTGTGGCAGGCCGCATGTGCTCCAACTATTTTTCTCCTCAGCAATATGATTACCGCTTATCTCTTATCAGTACATTGCTTAAAGTAGGAAAATGTGCATCTGTGAGTTATTGATGCCGCAAATGGTGCCAGATTTTTTCGTTTTAGCAGGTATATGGCTTTGGAAACAAGGCCTCAGGGTGTAGCACTAAAGGCTTCTTGATTCTCAACATTCTACTATTTCTCTTTTTAATGGTTCAAAAAGCACTCATAGTAATTATGAGTGATACAATTTAGCACCAGTCAATACTCATTTTATTTAGGAATTTCATGTAAATTCCTCATATTAAAAAAAAAACTCGTTGTTTGTTTGCCAATGCGTTTGTAATGAGAATCGCCTGGATTACGTTTTTTCATTATCTCAACAAGAAAATTGAGACAAGTTTAATGGGAAACTGTTTTATTACTGTTGCCAATGGCACACGCTAGTCAAAAGAACGAGTTTCGTAATATTTTCATCCAAATGTTATGTTGAACTCTTCGAAACATAGCTTTCAGACTCCCAACAAATGGCGTGAAAATGTTTACCGTCAGTTCAGTTTCCTTCGCTAGTGCCGTTAGTTAATCGTCGGACGTATCATTATATCTGGAGAGAATTATAATTCAAAATCGTTTGCAAGTGTGTGCTATTTATATTTGAATGGGCAAATCAAAACATTGGGACGAAAAGATGGCGGTACTTGATCTTTTGAACAGCGTGTGGCATCGACGTGAAAGAGGAGGTGCTTACAAATTACTTTTAGAGCTTTCAAGTCTCGTCCCACCTGATGTACGTTCAAGTGAGACTTTTCGGAGCAATGCAGCGACAACAATCATGGAGAATTGAGCGCGATGTGAGTTACTATTGCTTCGCTGGTAATTGTTCTTTTATCAATGCTCTGTTGCTCTTCAATTTAGTAGAGAGATTATATATTAACTTACACTTCTACGTTAATAGTGAGCAAAGTGTTCACTTCACGTCTATCAAAGTAATCAAACCAATTTCAACTTTCAATTGCGACATGATTTTGGAGCTGTATCTTAATTGCTTTTCTTCAAAACGTGTTATTTTGCTATTATTTTTGACAGTGGAGTGCACTAGTATATAAAACAGTAATGTGGTGACGAAGAACATCCTACGTTAATGTAATGCCGAAGAAGTCGTAACTATGTTGCTGTACTTGATTCCTTCGTCGTTGAGCTCATTTATTCGACAGTCTTTTACTTCCTTTCTCACAAACGGATATTTGCACGGTGAAGTTAAGAGCTGTGACTGTGTGAAAATCATTACCATTTTTTCTCCTCCATGTAAGCCCTCGCTCACTTTATTTATAAAGCAAGTGACGGGTAGGAGAAAATGAACACGGACTGGAGTCTATCTCCCCACGTGACGTCACAGCTGAGATGAAGTTTCGGGGCTGGCAACCAGACCTGCGCGTGAGTCAACCTGTTAACGTAGTTCAGCCATGGTCAGAACATAATTCGAAAAGGTACTGACGGATTTTCAAGAAAATTCCAGAAATTGTTACTACTGTCAGGTGGCACAAATGACCAGATTTTGGCGATGATTAAGAAATTATTGTTTCAGAATCAATTTGAAATTTTCGATAAAGTTTCCTTACTTGGCGGACGTGTGCGCTCTAAGAGTGATTTAGTTAGTAATAAATTGTTCCTGTTGGTCACAACCTAACTTTAAAGACATCTTCAGATAGACACTAACCACTTGTAATCAAACAAAAACGCGCCAAAGTTAGTCAAAAATGCAGAGAGAAAAACTTGTAAACAAGACTTTACAAGTTTCGGGTACTTCGTTCATTTTGTAAATAACCTACTCGCCACTAAAGCCATACACAATATTATTCTGTCTCTTCAGTACCAGTCTTGCAAAGGTATAGCTAGACTGCCACGGAACGTGCATCGTACAATACTGTAAAGTTGGAGGATAATACGAGAAGTACAGTAACCCTTTATTTACCTCCACCAGGCAGGATACATTTTCGTCGATTTTGTCTGTGTTTGATTGTCTGTTTGGTAATCACTAGAGTCCGGATTTTATGCTAACAACATTGTGGTGGAGCGTGGTGCTGGAAATTGAGGAGAGGAGGCCCTCAGTAGGAACGGTGTCGACCGCTTTACTGAAGTCAATCAGCAAAGCCAATGCGCGGTCAGGGGGTTTGGGTTTGTTCATGCCGCGGGATTCTTGGAAGGTAAAAGGCAGTAGAGCTGATGTGGTAGAGTGCATAGGACGGAAACCATGCTGGTGAGAGGCAGGTCGATAAGTCTCATTGATGAAAGGCAGGAGGAGGCACTCCAGGACTTTCGCAGAGGGACACAGAAGCAATATTGGGCGGAAAGAGGATCCTTTATCCGCAGGTTTAGATTGTTTTAAAACGGCGATTATAACTGCTAACTTCCATAAAGCGGTAATATCGGCTTGAGCAAGAGAGAGGATGTATAATCTAGTAAGATAGATGAACCCTGCGAGTCCAAATGCCTAAGATGTATGCATTTGGCCTGCGTGGCCTGCGCGTTATCAGGCTGTCCCCATTGTCCGGCCACCAGACGCCTCTTTGTTTGTATGAGCCGGCTGAGGGTTTGGGGCTCCGGGTAGCCCCTGAGTTGGAGGAAATGCCACTCTAAAGGCGGATGAGACCTCTTTTGGTCCAACGGCATCCCTGAGAGGAGATGAACAGGCTGGTGCCATAGCTG
>LQNS02001578.1:4441261-4460950 GCA_001587735.2 Parhyale hawaiensis | reverse complement strand
AAGTTGGCTACCTTGGAATATTTTTCTTCAGTATTAGATAGGGGAAAAATGAGGAAGCCCAAAAGACGGCGGGGTTTTTGGTGAAGTGTTAATTTTTTGCCGTCATTTATAATGACGGCATGGGCCACTAGTATTGTATATAAGCTACTATTTTGTTTAAATTTGTTGGAGTGTTGTACTAAAGATGTTGCTTCTGCCTGTCTATATATAGCAGACCTAAGAATGAGAGCACGACAAAGGATCAATGAAGAAACGAAGAAAATTAAGAAGCAACTAACGGAAGAGGGATTCCACACCGGCCTAGAGGCATTAGGCAAACGTATAGGTTTTTGCGTGAATTCTTCACGCACGGGTCCAATAGTTAGCTATATAATGAGGGCTCTCTTTTTACTTCTTCATAGTGAGTACTTTAAGCCTCCGTTTCCGCACGAAGACGACCTCGCAGAGGAATTAGTAATCAACATAGCTCTTTTACAAGGATTATGAGGCTAACAGGTTAACTCAGTGGGTGGGGCCAAGCTGTAGTGCATCATGGGAAATGGGCTTGTGACGTCATAAAAATCTAGTACGTTTATCAGTAGGTATTTTGCATTGTTTCTTCATCATTTTACTTGGGCCTCCAGTGTGTCTAAGTGTCCTACAATCATTATTGTTGCACAAAAATATGTATCAAAGCATCTATGAAGTATCTAAGCTCTCTGAAGGATAAAATTTTATTATTGTTTAGGTTGTTTTTTCTTATAGTAAGATGCACGCACCCAGTCGGAGATTCGGTAAAATGTTAGCCTAAGCTGTACCGTCGCGTACGCGTCGTTAACATATCCGCCTCTCCTAATCGTAGAAACTACTGCATCATTAGAAAAATTATTGATTTAACATTCGGTAGTTTCAACATCATCCCGTGAGACAGTTTAGGTATGTGGAATACGGTTAGGTTTTTTTTTCAAGTTAGCGCGAGTCGGACGCCACCCTACTGTTATACTGCTGTAACGCGCGCAGCGTATAGCACCTGATATTAAAATTTTGCTGAGCAATTGAATGGCTTCTGCCATTATATACACACTTTTGCTTTAATACTACTTCGCCGGAAGGAAAGTAATTTTTTTTGTCCGTTGATGTTTCTTTTATCAATCTATCTCGGCGTTCAGTCGCATGCATCTGAGCCATTTTTTGTTGGAGTGGTTTGAAATTGTAGAGGAAAGTAGATCATAGGTAGAAGATGAACATGAATCGAAAACCTTGCGGTTTCCACTCATGTAAATCCATCTTTAGAATGTTATATTACTCTCGAGAGATCTCACTTGATTTATTGCATTTTAAAGACGATAAACTTGGCTCTAAAAGTGCTTCTGATGCATGGTGCATTTGCCGGTTGAATTCATCTGCTCATTTACAAGCCTTTTAACCAACGTTCTTATAAAATTTTATCCTTCACAGAGCTAAAATAGTTCGTAGATGCTTTGATACATATTTTTGTACAACTATGATTATTGTAGGTCAGGTAGGAAACTGGAGGCCCAAATGAAATGATGAAGAAACAATGCAAAATAGCTACTGATAAACGTACGAGGTTTTTATGACGTCATCCCATCGTACGTCCGCCGCGCGCAACCGCTGCCCACTCGGCAGTGCGCTAACCTGTTCCCGTTAATTATCATTGGGCCTTTGATGCGTCATTAGAAATATTGAAAATATGGGAGAGGTTGTTTTCTCACAGGATCCACGCGGATAAGAACTGCTTGAGGGGAAAGAAGAGGAAGAACACAGCTAGGAAAGCAAAGAAATTTCAGTAGAAGCATGAAAATCTTATGCTTAAGGTGCCTTTACACGATGCAATTTGTTGCTGGCTACTTTACCTCCCCACCCCATTACCTCCCCATCCCATTACCTTCCCACCCCACCCCTAGCCAGTGCAGAGCAACATATTGCATGAGCCTTTACACGAGGCAACAAATTGCACTTCAATGAATCAACTTTATTAGGTACTCACAGGGGTGGTACAATAGTTATATTAAACATAGCTTATCACTAGACTTACATTAAATACAGAGAGCGCTTGATAGCCTTAGTACACGTTACACCGCATTCCGGCTCATTGCTTGGCCTCTGTCTGGTAAGAGTATGCGCTGCCATCGGCTATACATATTTGACAGTCTGTAGCAAGGGCCATCGCAGACCACGTTTATCAGCGAATTAGCTGATTTTTCTATCCTGTTTTGGAGACTGTAAGCACATTTCCTTGTTCTGACCTTCAGACAGTCAGTATACTTATGAGCAAATATCACACTAGCACTATACGACCCAGGTACATTCATAAGCCGGCGAAATATGGCATTATAAGCCACACGTAGGCGCCCAATGGTCTTCTCAACTTGAACATTGCTAGCTTGAGGGAAGTCAGCGCACCGCTGCAGTAGCATCGCCTACAAACTACTTCCTATTATAAAGAAAAAACAAAGATAAGGAGAGGTGTGAAGTTAAAATTACTCATTAAGAAAGAAAAGTAAGAGTCCTTTCACAAATATCTTTCAAGAACTAAGTACGAAAGTGACTTTTTTAATCATCAATATTAATTTAATTATTAAATCGGTTAAAAGGTGTTTACGTTTCTTGTTGACCAATTCACATATAATCAAATTGATTAACGTAAGCAATCACAATCGCAGAACGTCCTTCTTTTGTACACGTAAATGCCTTTCTATAGACTGATCTCTTGCATTCTTTGTGATATTTTTGAGCAGTTGAGTAAAGGCATTCAGTAACAAATGCTAGAAAATTGTATTTCCAATAAAAGCTAACGAGCCCATCGTCGAACAGACCAATTGCTTTCTTGCAAGAATTAAAATGATTAAAGAACAATAAAAGATTCAAATGCAAATCATTTCCGCGCAGTAAATACCTACCATTCATTTTAAAGAAATATAATAAAACAAATTGTTTAGCAGTATTGTTGTTATAATCGCTTCATTTACTACTCCATGGCGCGTCATGTTCTTTTAGCTCAAATAAGTGTGATAATTTTTTCGTGCATTCAAGTGTGAAGCAGAGACAACTGAGCCGGAGCTTCTTCACGTCCTGCTGCTCAAACGACTGTCGTGATCCTGCTGATCCCAATGCTGCAGCTGATTATCCAACACCGTCCGCTAGCCGTGCAACATCACAAACTCACCCCACCGCTCTCAGGCGAGGGTGTTTTGAGGGTTTCTGGTGTCCCACAGTGTAGTGTCCTGTGTCCTTTGTTGTTCATCGTATATACAGCAGACCTCTTTGATCTTCTTAGTAATATACTTGTTGGTTACACTGATCATGTTACTTTGCTGGCTGCTTGCAATATGCTTAGTAATTGGTTGGAGGTGTCAGAATCCGTTCAGCGTGATTTGGAATGGATTGACTCTTGATGTTCTAGGTGGGGATGAGGCTAAATGCGAGCAAGACTAAGACCATGCTCGTATCTAGGTCACGTACAGCGAGACCTCCTTTCCCCGTACTTCCTGTAATTGATGATTTGTTAATCTTGGGTGTCGATTTTTATCCAAGTTAATATTTGAGCCCCACATTCGTTCGGTTGCCTCACGAGCGTAACAGAAAATTGGTCTTATGAGACTTGCTTGGATTGTGCTTGGCTCGGTGGAGTTGACACGTCGCTGCTTTAATTGCTATGTCCTCCCTCTTCTATAATACTGCTCTGTAGTCTGGGGTTCTGCTGCCGCTTGTCATCTGTGTTTGCTTGACAGAGTGGTTCATCGATTTGCGTTCATGCTGGATGGTGTTGTGCCTTGTAATTTGGCGCATCATCGCAGAGTTGGTGGGATCTGCTTTCTATAAAATATTTGTAATTGCTAGAGCTCGGACATTGGACCATTTATACGTAAAATGCCACAAGCGCTCTTAATGTTCCAAACGCTATAAATGCTCCAAATTACTCCCCAGTTCTCTATTTGACACTAACTGCTCACAAAGTTCGAGCAATCTCAAATAAATGGAGTATTCTTAGCATGTGGTCAACCGTACTTTCAAGTGTATTGAATATCAAAGAGTCTGATTCAAATATAAATGGACGACAACAGCAATATTCAATACCCATTGACTAGATTTCAATCAGTTTGAAAGTGGTAAAATGGTTGAGGTAGGGAACTTCTTGAGGGTGGGGTTTTTCATTTCAGTTCCGCCATACTATGACACACTAACGAACGAAAAAGAGCATAATTGACAGCTGAATGAGACGTGCATGATCACTAAAATAGTTGTAATTTTTGAACTGTGGTTTCTATAATTTTACAATTTAGTTTGGTTTTTCTAAACTGGTATTAACTTAACTGTATTTAGGGTAAGTATAGTTACTCTAGGCGCAACAGCAGTATATGAGGGTGCAATACCGTTTCAGTGCATTCACTGCCTCGTAGTACGGTACCGGTACACCTTTTTAACAGTAGATATTGTTCTTGACTGAGGTCAAATGTTGTGTTACTCATCTTTTAAAATCTTGATGATTTTTTTTTTTTCAATCTTTTCACTTCTCATTTTTACCTGGAAATTATTTTCAAAAGCAAAATCACATTTAAATTCTTACTCCGACAGGTGTGTAAATTATAATTTGGTGCTCGCATCGCTCCGATAACTGCCCACAAACGCTCCGGCAACTACTCCACACGCTCCTATAAGTGTTCTAAAAGCTCCGGTAACTGCTCCAAATACTCCTATAAGTGCTCTAAAAGCTCCGGTAAGTGCTCTAACCGCTCCTAGAAGTGCTCTAAATGCTTTAGTAACTGCTTCAAACGCTCCCAATAGTGCTCCTGATGCCCTTTTCTATCACTACTATTACACACTTATAGCGCTGCAAGGGCTCTTTTTAAGCGCTACTACGGCTCTTTTTTAACAGCTCCAATGTCCTAGCTCTAGTAATTGCCCTAGTCATCCACAGTCTGAGTTTCTTACGGAGTCACTCGTTCGGATGAGGTATACTCGGCGTTCTGGTGCTCTTCATGAGTTTGCCTTGGAACCGGTACAATGCCATCCAGGCCAGTATTCTCTTTTTTTTCATCATGCGTGGATGTTTGGAATGGTCTTGATGGCTCCATCTTTGTTGGTGCGGATATTGACAGCTTTAAACGTTCTGTACGCAGAGCTATTCTGTGATCTCGTGTCTTCTCTTTCTTTTTTTTTTCATTTCTTCTTCGCTCGCTGGACTGTTTGAGCGGGGGGTTGTCAACCTCATGGAGTTCCTCTGTTCCCACTTCACCATTCTAGTGTAATTTAATAATATTAATTATTAATAAAGTTGTGCGTTGTACATGGTTGGAAAAGGCTCTAATTGGGAAGTCCTACCTGCTGAAAGGTTGATTAGTTTGTTCTGCATGAAGACGGGGAACTGACTGTGTAGGTGTTGCAAGTGTTAAACATGCTCTGCTGGATATGCCTAAATGCTGGTCGATTCGGGCTTTGTAATTTCACTGCCTACACATTACAACTTATTTTACGCCACAATGTGCAAAAAATCAATAATGCCTTGAAATAAATAAAGTGCGCGTTATCAATACTTGAGAGTAAAAACTATTCGTTCAAAATATGTCTTTTATCTTAGAATTATTATATTACCATCATAGTTACATATTTTTTGCATGACGTGTATGAATGTTGGGATCATGTTACTACTGGATTAATCTGCAGTGCGTAGCGTTGAATTTGAATAAGCACTGCGCAGTTTTTAGGCTTTCTACAATTTTCTTTCGAACAGCAAGGAAACCATCATCATCGATTCATGTCCTTATAAGGATCATCAGCAGGGATGCCTGATTTAAACCAAATGGCAAATGAAGAAGTAAAAAACTTGGCTTAAACAAAAAAAAAACATTTTTTTTTTGTTTTTATTCAACTTTTTGTGTTTGTATTGATGAACATTGGAAAATGAACAGTTTTACTTCTAGAAGGTATTAAATTTTGGTCGCACAACTGAGAGTATGAGTTAATGGGTTTCTTTTCAGGAATCCGTCGTGAGTGTTAGGACAGTTAGGGTCAACTATTGCTCATGGTTATTACAAACCTATAACTTATTGATTTTTCTGTTATTTCATTTCAGAGATGCATTTCTAATTAAATTCTGGTAAGCTAGTAGCTACTGAAAATTAGAAGTAGTAGTTATATAGCTACCTCCGCCAAGGAGGTTATGTTTTCGTCGTGTTTGTCTGTCTGTCACCAACATAACTCAAAAAGTTCTGAACCGATTTGGATGAAATTTACAGGGATTGCTAGGTATCTTAGGAAGAACAGATGATTAACTTTTGGTGAAGCTATGTCCATCCGTTTGTTTGTATGTTTGTCTACAGTATTATTCTCAATGCCATAACTCCAAACTTAATGAATGGATTTTTGTGACATTGACACGAGTTGTTAGGTATATAACAAAAAGTAAATGGTTGAATTTTGGTAATGATCCGTTTGTTCGTTCGTTCGTTTGTCACTGTTTTTAATTTTGTGCTTGTTAGCACTATAACTCAAAAAATACCGAATGGATCTTTATGAAATTTATAGGATTTGTCAATAATGTTAAAAGACATAAATGAATAAATTTTGGTGTAGATCGGTTTGTTCTTTTGTATGTTTGATTCATGTTTGTCATAAAGTTTGTTGGCAGTATAACTCAAAAAGTTATGAACGGATCTTAAAGAAAATTGCATAAGCTGTTATTACTATCAAAAGACACAATGATTAGATTTTGGAGTTTACACAAAGAAAATTATGGTTTCAGAGCCAATTTGAATTTTTTGCTACCGTTGCCTCGCTTGGCGGAGGTATGCGCTCTCAGAGTGCTCTAGTTACTATTAGATAGCTAGAGAGCTCATGAGAAGTATGTTGGTATTTAGCTATCTCACTTTCTTCAGTTCATTACTCTACTCTTAATTAGCTACTAGGTAGCTATTTCTATCAAAATATCTTTGTATATTGGAGTGTTTCAAAGTTTTTCAGAGGATTTTATAGCTATTTTACTATTTTGTTCATTACTCTGTTATGAATTAGCTAGAAGCTTGCTATTTCTGTCAAGTTATATTTCTAATTTAAAGTATTTTCAAGCTTTTCAAAAGATTTTATGCTGTAGTTTTAAATTATAGCATTTTTGCATATGCATATTAAATGTAGTCGAAGAAAATGCTGGTACTCTGCTAACTGTTTGTTCGGAACCCCTTTACCTTAAAATCATTCTTCTAGAACGGGAAGTTGAAGTGAAATGACTAAAATTGTCGACGATTAGCTAGCTACATGTGTCTACCCAGCAGCAAACCCTTTAATGTTTGATAAAATTCCTAAAACACTGGATAAACAACAAAATATTAAAAAACATGTGAACAAAATAAACATGGGTTTTTTGGTTTTACCAAAATAAACATGGCTTTTGGTTTAAAAAAAACACGGTTTTTGCCAACCCTGATCATCAGACATTGGAGGGACGGTATGAGCAATAATACTGAAAAATAGCATACATCCCGAGCATACTGTTAAATTATTGTTAGTTCAGTCACTACAAAACATACAGATGCGAAACTGTTGAGAACCAACGCAGATCTGATGTGCTCCGGAAGATTTTTCTCAGATCTATGAGAGGAATTAAGCAAAGAATTAAATAATATTCCACGCCAATTCACAAAGAGATACAATTAGATTTTGCAAGCCCCAGACTTGATCGGTGATACACACACATTGTGCATGCTCATAAGGATTGTCACTTGCTAGCTAAATAAATGCAAATAACGGCTTATCCCACATCCTGAAACAAATCAAAGTTTTTTCTCGGTTTGATTCTTCTCAACAATATCGGATAATCTCTGTTTCTAATTACTGCAATGAACTATGGTTCTCGCAAAAAAAAAAACTGATTACTTCATATATATAGTAGCCAAAATGTTTCATTCTAAAAAACGTATGCCTTAATTATATCATATTCAATCAAGATTCGAAGGATGCTCTGGTTGAGCCTTCATTGCCGAGTGTGACGAAAGAACGAACTATCAAAAGTGAAATATCACTTTAAGTTCTGATGCATTTTTCTATCGGCATATGAGGACCCAAAGGAAAAAAAAAAAACACCCAGGCAGAAATATGGCCGTCAGTGGTGGCCAAATGAAAGCCAGGACAAAATTATTTCATAGAGCTCTCATTTTTTTAAATTCGTTCTGCCCACAGTGGAAAACTCCTACTCGATAGAGACAATCTTAAGGCGCCGTTTTCTTCTTCTCACCTGATATTAGGAGTGCAACCGAACATCACGTTGGCGGGTGAGCAATAGGTTTTAAAGATGAACTTTGATTCACGACTTGAGCGAAATCTGAGAGTAACGAAGCGACGGTAGTTTGTGGCGCTGTTCACATCGGCCGATAATGTGAAACTCCATGTAGAGCGTAAATTTTATGTAATATAATGGTGGAAATTTATTATGTTACCACAAATTTATACCTTGAGATGTAAATATATACTGCAAAAACCGACATATTTACTGTTATTTAGCATATCTGATGCTACGTATGACGTACGTGAGTATGTTTCAGTGTAACAAACACAATAGTCTGTAAAGAGTGGGGCAGCTCTAACTTCAGAGCAGGTGACAACTGGGGCACAGGTGCAGCGCCAGAAAATATAATAACAAGTACACTCAAAGACTTCCCACTGCGCAGATCCAGCAGGGACATCCGCACCGTAATTTTCTGTGTATTCCGCTGAATTTTACGACTCTCGCCACAGGAAAGCAAACGAGTGCAACTGCTTCGTCTATACACAGATCACGAGCAGATACCGAGCGCTTGCGTTTCCTGATACTATAAATAATACACCGTCTTCTTATGCGAACCAGTTCAGATTTCTTGCCAGTGCCGGCAAGATGAAGATTTTGCTGGTGAGTGTCAGTCTGTATTGATTTGATACAAAGATGAGATGTGGCAGTGCTCTCTGAACATTTTTATAAGTGCGTTTGTAAAACGTTCCTAATTTTCTGACATAGCTACAAATCTTTCCGGGTCGGTTGTGGGTAAAATTGTGTTGGGAAGAAAACAGAACTAGAATTTTCTGGTTTTGATACAACAGGCAACGCATTGTGCAGATCAACAAAATACTGTGCATTGTACCATGAGTCTTCGATTTCTGCTACTCGGTCGATAAAATGTGATCTGATCAACTTGGCTTCAGTATATATAGTTATCGAGTTACTGCCAGGAATTGAGACTGAGACGTCATTCTTGAAATAGGTGCGACTCAGTCACCAAAAAACTCAATCAAGAATATAAATTGTGCCCTGCAGAATTGCTTGGAGGGCCAGGGCATTGCTTCTTTTTTATTAATTCGTTTTTCGCGTGTTGCATATAAGTAGATAAATGAGTCAACATGTTTCGCCACGGGGATAACAATCTGAATTTGCAGTTTTATTGTGCAGTTATAGCCTTGTAGTACGTTATTAACCCGAGATCAACCTGTGGCTGTAGGCAGTTCGACAAAATACGCATGAGTTACTATAATAAGCTACCGAACTGATTACGTGAGTTGCTTGTTCGCATACAACGCATAAGCAAATATATGCACATAGCACAATGGGCTTCCGCTATTTTATATATTCCTTAATTTTTTTAACTTCCAACAAGAATTCATTCGAGTTATGAAGTTACCTTAATTTAGTCCGCGTCGCCCTCTCAGAGATTCTGACGCTGCTGGTCTCCTCCGAGCATTCAGCAATAGTAGTGAACTTCTCATGCCTTGTAAAATATTAATTGCTTAATTTTATTATTAAAGTGTTCCACAAGCATTCTTTTTCGGTAGCTCTTAGGTAACTGTTCAACTATACAGCAAAAAGAATTATAAGGAACACTGCTGTATAACATCGAACAAGAACAAAATATTCGCTTAATAATAATAATAATGCACACAGTTTGTTGTTTGGCTTTTGGATGTATAGTTAGCTTGTTGGTCTCTTCGTCCTAAGCAGAAAAATTAGGAGAAAATTCACCTCCCGACCATGAATGAAACAAGATAGGAGGGAATTCGAATATCAAACCAGCAGCTAATTAGTCCCTTAAGCTATTCGTGATAGTGTTAGGTACTGTTTCAAGTCTTCCTTTTGATCGCGGGAGCTAAGTAGAGGCTCCTTAATTACCTCCGCCAAGAAGGTTATGTATTCGTCGGGTTTGTCTGTCGACTGTCCGTCTGTCTGTCTGTCACCAAGATAACTCAAAAAATTGTGGACGGATTTTGACGGAATTTACAGAGACTGTTAAGTATATTAGGAGGAACAGATGATTACCTTTTGGTGAAAATCCGTCCATCTGTTTGTTTGTTTGTTTATCTACCTCATTTTACTCAATGACTTCTGAAAAAGTTATGGAAAGATTTTTTTTTAATTTACATGAGTTTTTACGTATATCGCAATAGGTCAATGACCATATATTTGTGATGATCTGTTGATTCGTTCATATGTTCATTGCTGTGTTTGATTTTTTGTTTAAAAGTTTTGAGTGAATCGTTTTGAAACTTTCAGGAATTGTTAGTAATGTTAAAATACGTAAATGAAAAAAATTTGATGCAGATCGGCTGATTTGTTTCTATGTTTGAGTTGTGTTTGTCATAATGTTTATTATGCAATAACTCAAAAAGGTTTGAATAAATCTTTGTAAAATTTACAGGAGTTTTCAATAATGTTGTAAGGCAAGAATGGCTAAATTTTGGTGCAGATCGGTTGATTCGTTTCTATTTTTGATGTTGTGTGTGTCATAATGTTTGCTATGCAATAACTCAAAACGTTTTGAATAAATCTTTATAAAAATACAGGAGTTGCTTTAATCTTAAATAGGAAGAATGGTTAACTTTTGGTGCAGATCGGTAAGCTTGTTTGTATGTTTGACTTATGTTTGTTATAATGTTTGTTAGCAGCATAACTCAAAAAGTTAAGAAAGGGTCTTGAAAAAAATTGCAGAAACTGTTAATACTATTAAAAGGCACAAATGATTCGAATTTAGGAGTTGATGCAAAAGAAATCATGGTTTCAGAGCCAATTTGATTTTTTGGTTACAGTTGCGCTACTTAATTGCGCTACTTAATTATGCGCTTTCAAAGTGCTCTAGTTGGCTCTAAAACCCCTTTTGCTCCAGGCACCTCGGATATTATACATGAGTGATATATATGTAGATATAAATATTGTTTTAACCACACCACAAGCTTCACTTTATTTCTATTTTATTTGCCTAGTTTTTATCCATTCTACCCTGTGTATTTCCTTCAATTATAATTTCCTCACTTGAGATGTTGTTGGCCACGCAGAGTAGACTCCAGTACAGAGCTCCACATTTTCAACCACTTTGATGGGATTGATTAACCACTTCCTCTCTATATAGATACTAACAATTGCTAAAGTTATTGATCTGGATGCTTGATAGCCAACACGCACAAGATGTCATTATTTGCAAGGGTGGATATACTAAACACCATTGTATGTTTACATTATATATAACTTTCACTTGTGTGCCACGCTCTGAGCAAGATAGAGACGGGAAAAAAGACAGATCGGGTTGCAGGTTGTGCAACTCGAGTGTGGCGTTCCTGCCACGCTCTCTGATGGAAAAATTCGTTCAGGGTGCAAAATACGGCCGAAGTGGGTACTATCTTCCTAAATTTTTTATGCACTCCTAACTTTCTCTACCAGCGTTAATATTGAAGCTATAAAAGTATCTACACCTTCTATTGGCTCTGTCATGGTCGTTTTTATTTTGTACTTTGAAAGCAAACCTGTGAATAAGACGTACCTCCAAGAGCGGGTACACATATATATACTAACACAAAAGTTGCACCTCCACACAATTGCACATCAGACGTTGCCACGAACAGGGTTTCGGCTTACAAGGGATTCTACCGCTATGATGAACATCTAAAATATGTGGCCCTCTTATTAATTAAGTTCAAGCTGCAAAGACATATTGTCTTAGCGTGTAAGTTGTAGTCACGGCAACATGACCTGCCAAAATGAAAAGTGGATAATGCATTAAGGTGCACCCTACCACTAGCGGGACCATCGATGCAAATTTGACTTCCATCATTTAGTAATACTTTATTTCGAGCTCACGATATTCAAATTAAGCAAAAGAACAATGAGAGTAACTAAAATAACATTATTAAAACCTGAACCATGCAAATAGAGTGGTGGGATTTTGCTGCAGTAAGCAATTTTGTTGTTATTCAACTACGGAATGGACCGCAAGAAGGCAAAAAAAAAAAAAACAAATGGAATGTTTCCCGGTGAAACTTCATTGAAGCAGTTCTGCTTGCCTCGCATCCAAATAATGTGCCTGCATAGTTTCAATAATTACCTCGCTTGAAGAAGTCAAAATAGCGTACTGGTATAAAAGTCAAATGCCATAGTGTTTCATGGTACGCCACTTCATGCAACTGCACAGCCAACCTAAAGCAAGGAAGCGAGATTTGGCCCCATTTTATGCTACCGTATCTATGCTAGCGATTTCTAATACCTATCGAAACGACACGAGAGCTGCTCATGCTAATATCCAGTTGGGCGTGCTAATGTAAATGTGGCCCCCGGATGCTAGGTTCTTCCACGCGTAACGTTCCAATACATTTCTTGTTACTAAATATAAGACTCCTAATGTTCACAAGGCTTGACAAAGCTTTAATACCCGTGCAAATGCACTTCTATGTATAATTGATATGTTGAGGCAGGCAACAGAGTGTTAGATGAAATGCACCTTTATGCAATTGTGATTGAACTACAGTATCTTCACTTTGGTTTCAATACTTGCAAAAGCTTTCAAGAGTCGTTCGCTGCAGAATAACAGTTTGGATTTTGGTTCTAACAGTCCCTCAATACTTTTCAACACACTGCTCGATATCAACAATCTGCAATTGCATTCAACAATCTGAACAAACATCAAATACAATTAAGATCTACTTTCAACAGTCAGTGAAACAAATTAACAATCTGCAAAATAATTAAATCAAACTTTGATATGGAGGGATCCGTTTATATTATCTGAAGAGGTTTATATATACTCGTATAATTACATTTAGGTAGGTAGTTAGCTAACTTGTGTATAATGAATACATATTTGTACATACGTTAAATGTTTTGCCGATTGTTGATTAAATATTTCTGATTGGTTAACGTTTCATTACTTTGTTGAAGGCAATTGCACATATGCACATAGTTGAATGATTTTGCTGTCTAGGTTGAGTTCATTTGAGGTTTGTTGAAAGCAGATGCATGATTGGTGATATTATTCTCAACTGTTGAAACCGAAGTGAAGATAGTTCAATCGCAATTGCAAAAATGTGTAGCACTGTCGGCTTATCGCATAGATGGGACGCAACCCGCCCAACAACTTTGTACGTCAGCCCGAGTTAGACGGCTATAGAGTCAGCAGATGATATATAGAGATTGGTTCTGGATTCATTTTATGCTGAGTTTGGAAAACGGGTGACCGCTAGTTGAAGGAAAGATCAAGTTTTCCGGGCTAGCCTGTGGCACAGAGAAATCGCTGGCATGGACTAGTTTTGTCAACTGAGGGTCTTACCTAACTGGTCCCAAAAAGTGAAGACTCGTTCCTGTCTAGTGGTCCTTTTGATCTTCTGGAAAGTTTTTTTTAACGATTTGCTTGCAGACTACCTTTTTCCCCTATGCGTTTGTTAGAATCTCATGCGCAAACGATTGGGTTTTGTGTCATATTCAACTCTTCCTGATCATTTTGGCTATTAAACGCCCATCAAAACACATAAGTACCCGCATTCTCTCTACGAAAGGTAAAGTCAACTTTGACTGCACCCTCCAAAGGGAAACCCACACGCACGGGATCGTCCGGCAGACATAGGCCAACTGGCCCAGAGGAGTAAGTGCAGCTGCAGTCGACGACGAGTCGCTAGGAACTATGGCGACGAAATGGAAGGTTTAGCGTCCCGCCACCCCCTACTCTAAGGTAGGTGCCCCCACGATAGCTATGCGCACCAAGCAAAATTGCAATCGCTGATTCAGCTCACCATGCGCTATTGAGAAAGACCGTGCCTAGCATACGGATCGTTGTAGGTACCCTCAGCACTACTGTGCAGCACGTAACGTCCTTCGTAATGCCCTGCATTTGTAGGTCTTCTGGTAATAGGTTTATTGTTAGTCGGGTCTCGGCCTTCTCAGCGTGGTTTAAGCCAATTGATAACCTGGGCCCTTGTTAAAGCAATCTCTACAGACCTCTTCATGCTTATTAAATATCTCAATCAAACTTACGCTTAGTCTAGGATAGAACTAGGCAGTGTATTCTTGCCCAAAATTTTACTCACACAGTTTCAAAAAGTAAGAGAAACAGTCGATTCACGAAACCAATCACTATGGAACTACTCTAGATTTCACCGACTTCAAACTCGCACTTGAGGTGCACCAGATGTTGACCTACTTGTCTTCTAAACGGCAAGACACCAGTGTTGCCAAACTCATCACCTTTTTTATACAACTCGGGAATGTGTTAGCGAGAGGAAACACTCTTCACTACCTCGTGGCAGCGGATGAATATATGCATTCTTTTCCTTATTTTACAGATATCTGCCGTGGCAGCGGTGCTGCTGGCGGTCATCGCGGCGGAACAGCCTGACCAATTAAGCAACCAAGTGGCTGTGAGCGATCCGTTGACGACACTGGATGCAGCGAAGGGAACTTCCTTGGATGTGACCCAACACGCGCCGTTCTGGTTTCGATGGGGCCGTAGGGGACGCGGGCGCGGCCGAAGGGGACGCGGGCGCGGCCGAAGGGGACGCGGGCGCGGCCGAAAGGGACGCGGCCGTAGGGGACGCAGGCGCGGCCGTAGGAAGTGCAGGCGTGGCCTTAGGGGACGCAGGGCCCGCCGTAGGAGGCGCCAGGCACGGTTCAAGGCCAACATGAAGATCAGGCAAACCAGAAGGAAGTTCGTCCAAGCACAAGGTGCTCTGAGACGAGCTCGAGCGGCCTCGTTCAGAGCCAGAAGGAAGCTAAACAAGGCCAAAAACAAGGCGAAGCGACTGAAGTCTCGTCACGGTAAACTTAAAAAGAAATCGGCTAAGTTGTCTAAGAAAAAAGGAAAAGCTAAGAAAAAGGCCTCAGCAGCAGGCAAAACTGCGCAAAAGGTGGACAAAGCAAAAGAAAAAGTAAAGGATTTGAAAGCCAAATTGGATAAAGCAATGAAAGACATAGACCAATTGTCTAAAGACGCAGATGCAAAGCACACAGCGGCAGAGAAAGAAAAGGATTCGAAGAAAGCTAAGGCAGCTGAAAAGGAAGCAGATAAAGCAGATAAAAAATTTGAAACTGCGATGGCGAAAGCTAAAAAACTTGAGAAAGACTATTCTGCAGCACAAAAAGCACTCGATGACCTCAAAGCTAAGAACAAATCTAACAAGGCTAAAGCTACGAACGCCAAGCAGAAGAGCAACCTTACCAAAGCCGCCACCAAAGCTGTGAAAACCAAAAAGGATGCTGCCGAGAAGCTGAAGACCCAAGCTCAGAAAGAGTACACAAAAGCCAAAAGTAAAGTGAATAAGGCCAGAAAGAACGTGAAGAAGACCAAGGCTGCTTGGCAAGCTGCGAAGAAAGCGAGAAAGAAGATTTGTTAAGTCACCAGCACATATTTCTTTCTTTGTTATGAGCAACAAAATTTTGTTCTTAAATTTATACAAATTTCTTCTTTACATCATGTGCGAAGTGTTCTGAAAAATAAAATTGACATTGCAACGGTGTTTTACTCCGTAATGACCCCTTTAAAAAAATTGGCTTCGTTTATTTCGAAAGATTGTAATATATTGGAAATCACATAGCAATTATTTCTACTGTTGTCTTTAGCTTCCCTGTTTTTAACGATCTTTTTTGCTCGTACCACTACGTTTTTCAAGTCTATTTAGAAATAAATTTAGTGTGTGGGTTATATAAGTTTATTGGGTGTTGTCTTCGCTTAAGCACTGCAACTGGGTTTTGATTTCCATTAAAGAATTGTGTTTCAGCCGACTATTGCTGTAGAGAACAAACGTCTCACCCCATTGATAGTTCTTTTGAAAGGTGGCATGCCGTGGTTCATAAGAAGCATGTATGTATAGACCATAAGTGATTTGTTTCGTCGTGTATCCTTTAAATCTTGAGACCCAACATTATCTCATAAGTTTTGAGGTTTTCCCTATATGATATGCAGTCAAGAAGGTCTGAAATTATGTTTGTACGAAGTATATGCAGTTGCTGAGCTTATTCTCTAGTGGTGAATTTGTGACTGGCCTTTGTGAACTGCATAAATAAAGTCATCACGAATAATTGATATTGGTCCTCCTGTACCTGAGCCACAATTCAGGTTAGAATCTCCTGATGGAATAATTGTAGTAAACCGTTGTTAGCATTTTGGAGTTTTACAAATTACAGCCTGGACAACGGTAATGCTTTTCTAAACTAGTGAAAACAAAGAGCCGTTTCGATATTCAGAGAGGATATTGTACAATGTCTTATACCGGGTCTACTTTATGCAATTGCACGATCAACTTACGTAGCGGACGGTCATCTTGGGCGCTGTTTAAGCTACAGAGTCTTACTGTAGATCTGCCGATGAGCAAGCTGGGTGTCCGAGTATTGTGTGTGGCCTGGAATCGCCATATGTGGCACTGCGTTAGATGCTCCTCACTGACATCGATTTTATAGGGATGTGACAAGCATATCCATTGAATATTGTTGATTCTTATTCCTAAAAGTGAAAGTCAGATATTAGCCTACAAATATAACAAAAACTAACATTGAGAGCATATATTTGAGATGTCAAAGTAATATCAACAGAAAAAAATACTACTTTTTCGAACCAAATCGTATAAAACTCTAAGTAGTTGGATATTACGAGCAATAGCGTTTTTTTACAAGTACACTCATCCACCAATGAGAAATTTTGATAAGAAAAGCACCGGAGAGTTCAGTAATTTGGCTGCTAAAATTTTACTTACATACTACAGCATATCATAACTCGTGTGGCCCGCCGTCAAAAATTATGCCTGAGAAAGGGCATCCACGGTTGTTCACCGTCCCCACACGTGTTAATAGTGTTAATATATTATATATATATATATATAATGAGTGCCAGTCGTAACTCTGATACTCTCGAGCAGTACTTCTGGCATCAAAGGAAAATAAAAGACGAATATCAATTGACTAAAGGAATGTGACTGCTGATCTGTCTCCTATGTTTTCTCCCAGACGAAAACATCATAGAAATCCGTGACATAGCATCCATACTCATACTTTCTCCTGACGGTTTGCATTTCACTTTCAACTGCAAGCGTCAAATACACTGCCTGCTCCATCTTCATTCTCAACCAAATATCTTTTTAGATTAGATTATTAGGCGGAGCATCGCCATTGGAAATTCTTATTTTAAGTATTAGTGCTGCATAGGTATAAAAAAATTGTATTTTTTCTCTACGACTCGCTAATATTAAAAATAAAAAAAAAATACTCGACTGCCGGCCAGATGCGTCACACACTGCCACAAGTGACAAGACTAGCCACGAGCTAAAGTCACTAGCTACACTTTTAGTGCTAAGGCTCTGCAGCCCAAGGATACAGCTGCCAGTGGGGTCCACAGGACAGGTGCCCATGCTCGTTCCCGATGTTGTTAGAACTGTCACAGGCACCATTAGGCAGCTACAGACTCTTTAGGTCCATCATGCCACAGCCACCCTAAAAACATCTACATCCCTTTTAGGAAACCACACCATCAACACTATACATTGCTCCCCATGCTAAGCAACATTCAGATCTATGTTAGTGATTTAGGGAGCTTCTTCCCTATCTAAAATGCCTATTCTAGTCCTCCATATCCTCTCCAAGTATCTCTTGATAATCTCCGGAGGCATCACCCCTGAAAAAAAAAACAATATTTCCTCAATTGGTTTCCCCTCTACACCACACATCAACCTCTCCCTCAGGAGCCCACAACAATCTACAACAAAATGCACTAAAGTTTCCTCTGTTCCCTCACTACATTGCCCACAACTTGTGTCCCCACCCTCAAACCTTTTCCTCCAATTCAAATTTAGTGTGTTTGTCCTGGCTCTAAAAGTAGACATGAAGCAAAGTCATTATCATAAAAATTTTCTACCTTTATTGATAGTGTGTACATACAATATAAATTCAGTGTGGTCTTCTGTTATACCTCGAGCTGCCACATTCGGCCATCATATTGGCTTATTTTATTTGTGAGCTGCGTCTCTGTCATATTCTCAAGTTCCGAAAGAGAAGACACTCCTACTTTATCCATGTAATCTCTAGCTGTGGCGGAAAGCTTGTATCTTGATCTCTCAAACATACTCCCAAACAGTTTTAAGTAATCCCCATTTCCCTTTCAGAATATATTGTACGTACTTTAATTTTACCATATTAGATGCTCCTATATCTCCTCTAAGGGCTGCAATGGGAGTGAAACCAGGTGCTCCAAGTATGAAACGCCATACACTATTTTCTGCCCTCTGCAACAGCTCAAGCTCCCCCTTTGTCCAGACCACAACAGAAGAAGCAAAGAGAAACGATGGTAGTACCACACTTTTCCAATAAGTTTTACCATTTATTAGCTTATTACAATATTTAGTGATGAATGAGTAGGTTAGGTTTGAGTATTTATGGGCGGATTTGTTTTTATTGCTTTCATGGTACTTGTGACAATTAACTGTATCATTTATTGCTACACCTAGATATTTATTTCTTAAACAACATCAATATCTTCAATTTTGGATGGTTCATGAAAGAAGAGCGTTCAGGAAAATACAATAGCTTTGACATGCTAATATGAATACACAGTACAAACAAACAGAAATTATTTCCTTGTTCATGGAAATAACAATTATTTTCAGCTTCAGTATGTTTCAAAACGTTAAAAATTATTGACTGAAAATTTAACCGTCGGGTTTGCTGCCAGTAGATCTATGTTAATGAACTAATAATGTTGTGCTCAACTCTATACTAGGGTAATTGCCGAAGGAACCCTATTTCCGAATAAACGGCTATTTCAGTACGTTACCTTTGATTGTAAAAAACAATTTTTTACTTATTTTTCAAGATAAGTGTCAAACATTTAAAATAATAATAGTAAATTGGTGCACAGGTATGTTGTAACTATAAAAACAATTGAAGAAAAATAAAATGGAACCATTTTCCACGTTTCGGCAACATTTGCTTATCGCGCGGGGTTCTGCTGTTACGCCAGATTATGCTACATCACTCTCTAGTCAACATGGGCAAAAAAAGCGGTCGAAAAAGGGGAGAAAAGGTCAAAGTGAACTCGTCATTGGCTTCTGGTAAGACAACACTTGAAGTTTATAAGGAATTACAGCGTGATCACCGAACAATTAAGGCTTATGCAATTGAAGGTAAGGTCTACTGGAAAACTCCCGATAGAGCCTTTACGAGGAAATTTACTGCTCGGGATATGCGGCATTTGAAGGTTTCAATTACTAGAAAACAATTTTCTACAAGAAAGGCGATATTTGAAGACGCTTGAGCTCCAATACTAAGTAGAAAGACTGGATGTGAGGTTCCAGAAGCTAAGAAAAGTGAAAAAGACAATTAAAGGACCATTTCTAACAAAATAAGGACAAATGGGCTGAGGAAAACATGAAAACTGATTTCTCCAACGTCGTATTTACTGACAAATGCAGAGCCACTTTTGATGGTCCAGA
>LQNS02001578.1:4373916-4393589 GCA_001587735.2 Parhyale hawaiensis | reverse complement strand
CACATCTAGTGTTCGCAACGGGGTGTTCACGGCCACTTGGTTGTTTCCTTCGCCTGGCTGTTCTGCCGCGATGACGGCCAGCAGCACCGCTGCCACGGCCGACAGCTGCAACACAACAAACAAAGTGCATATTACAATTCAGTCCTAAGAATCAGCAATCCTGTGTTGACAACGTAACAATATAAAATCTAGTTGTATGTAAATACCCTCAGGTAGGAATACCTTCAACATGTTTTCGCTAATGCTGAAGTCGTCTCCCAGTAATAAGAAATCTCACTGTTCATACACCCTTTTGTTTAGCAACAAATATTTTCTGATTAGGTCTATAAAATTTAGTCATTTTCCATGGCTTAAAATTCTCAGAATGTAGCGTTTCTCTGCGCAAGAGCCATCGCCAGGCTAGAATAATAAATCAACATGCAACATTGAAGGTAAAAAATCTGTACGACTAATAAACTGTTGTAACTGCATGAAGTAAGCATCATTCTCATGCCTATGAATTATATCATCATGCAAGGATTTCGAAATTTAAAAAAAGGCAAAAAAGTAACATCCGTATAAAAACACAACATTTGGCGGGCATGGATCGAAAGAGGTTCATAACACTGAAGCGATTGTATATGCTGTATGTGGTACGCATTGTCGTAGGAATACTTGTGTCTATGCTTGGAATCCCAGTCAAAGTGTTGGATGAAGCTTGCAAGCATAGACCAAGATCTGGAATTCTGTGAACAAGATGATAACGGCCATGTCGTGTTTTCATTGACTGAAATCCGTAGAATTAGTTGATCGCTTGTTAGGAAAATTATGTGAAACATGTAGGGCAAGCCTTTTAAGCCATTGATGACTTGGAAATGCTCTCCTATAGTGTGACCATTTTATGAAGGCGGGTCAGTCGAGGTCAAATACCTCTATGGCGTTGCCAATTCTATGAGTATACCTGAGATTTTGTTCGGTCCATATCTTAGACACACCGACTAACTGTATGTGGAGAAATCTCAGGCAAATTCATAAGATTAGCCCCGCTGTAGAGGAATTTGACCACGACCGAACCGCCTTCATAAAATGGTCATACTATAGTATATCACAGAAGGGCGTGTTTTGAATTGAAGAAGTGAGAAGTTTATCATGAGCAGCAAGCCTGAGGGTGGGAATCGTGGTACTAAGTTCTGAAATGCTTTTAGCTGGGGTGAGTCTGGT
Organism: Parhyale hawaiensis; assembly: GCA_001587735.2. Taxonomy (NCBI): domain Eukaryota; kingdom Metazoa; phylum Arthropoda; class Malacostraca; order Amphipoda; family Hyalidae; genus Parhyale; species Parhyale hawaiensis. The sequence goes on along the minus strand of LQNS02001578.1, from coordinate 4,392,389 downwards.
AACTGCCTGTACATTTGAATTGATGAGAGAATTGGTGAAGCGCTGCACAATCGCAATGAAATTTTTGTGATGTCCAACGAAGAGCATCGGTGTGATATAATCGAAAATGAATCATACTACTGGTTGTAGCAACACTTTGAAATTATTTGATGTAACACAACGTGATAAGATAATTTAACTCCGGTTGTCCCAAGTTAAGGGGGCCTTTTCACGGAAAATGGTCAAAATTTTCAATTAGTTGTTTTATGCTCAAAAACTGTCCTCAGGTATGGGGCTACAACGTCCCACATTTTTGGGGGGCTAGCAGCATTAGAAACGCCCGAAAGGGGGGAGGGGTGGCAAAGGGGGTCCGGAGGGGGTGAAAATTTACTTTTTCTTTTTTTACTGGAAAATAATCTATATACCATGGGCTATTATGTCCCGAATTTTTAGGGGGCGGGGCTAGCAGCACTAGAACCCCCCCCCCCCCAAAAAAAAAGGGGGAGGCAAAGGGGGTCCGGAGGGTTCAAAAATTGACTTTTTCATTATTTATTCATCTAAAGGTATAGCTGCTTCATATTTTTATTAGTGAATGATGAATGTAAGGTATTTGTAGGGGGAAATGTACTATAGATAAAACATGTCAAGTGCATTTCCACTGCAAACAGCGCATGTTTTACAAAATTCGTCCACGAAAAACATAAAATTTGCCGCCCTGAAAAGTTTGATTTTTTGAAACAAAAAAGAACGTGAGTCGATGAGTTTTTATGCTACACTAAAAACAAAGACAGTTTTGGAATCCTTGAAACCTTTCTAACAACGCTAAGGAGAGATGTTTTTCAATTTCCTTTTATTTTTTTTTAATATATGAAATATCAAGATGATTTACATATTTTATGAGTACTTCGGTAACCCATTAAAGTCTCATGTCAATAGAAAACGAAAAGGAAATTCGAAAAACCCCTTCTTAGCATTGTTAGGAATGTTTCACGGATTTCAAAACTGTCTTTGTTTTTAGTGTAGCATAAAAACTCATCGACTTACGTTCTTTTTAAAATTTTTAATAAAAAAATCTCATTTTTTGAAGAAACTAAGGCCTAAACTGAAAAAGTTACACGAACAAAATGTTTTTGATTTCTAATTTTACATCTTATGTGCAAATTCCAAAAAAAAATCGATTCAAAAATAAAAAAAATTGAAAAGGCCCCCTTAACTCCTATGGGCGCAGGTTTAATGTTCCTCTCGTGGACAATATTCATCAGAACTCTCAAAAAAAACATCTTAGCTGTCTTCCAGACAATATTAATTACTTAAACCCTCAGATCAGTGTTACTTCACTCTCACTCCTAACTGTTTGATTCTCCGATAATTTAACATTTGGTTTCCCTTCCTTTCTGTCATACGCGTGAAACTGAAGGTCATAGATTGATAGAAGCGGAGTGAAATAAAAATCATGTCGCTAAATGACCGGCGACTGACAATCTGGGAAGTAAAGCGACTGTTGGCATTTCATTAACGAGAGGAGATGAGCATAGTAATGACTTTATATTTATAATAGGATATATCCGCAGAAATGCAAAACATAATCGAACACTAGTTGTTTCCTTGGAAGATATATATATCGTGTAGCCCCTGTACAGAACGGGCATAACTTATACACTCCTGAAGATCTCTTTTAATAGAGAAACGCGTTGAAAAACATAGGACTTCCATATTTATTTTATTTTTTGACGGAAATTTAACTGCGGCTTACTACGTAGCTTAAAGTGTTCTCTTACGCGACTTGACTAATTTTATGGTTGACAAAAGTTTAGATTTCAACATTATATTAAATTTAATAGAATTAAATAACTTTTTATTAAATTTGACACTCTCTTCGGCTCTTAAAATTACCACATAACGCCTGAGCAGTGTTCTTTTATATTTTCATTAGATGTTTTCAGCGAGCAGGTAGCTAATAAAAACTCTTACTATACATATATATATTCATATGAGCTACGTGTATTTAGATATCATTGGCAGCTAAACCTTAGACGTTGTTGACACAATTTGGTTAGATCAAAACTCAGATTTTTTCTCAATTCTAAACACTTAGAACTGTTGCGTAAGGGATGAATGGCCTGTGTGGCAACTGAGAAAGTTCATCTGCTCATTTTATAAACACAAGAGAAGTGAAATAAACTATGTGTCGCTCAAATTTGCAACGTGCAGCTCAAAATATCATAGTTTGTCTAGTTGATGCGCAACATTTTATGAAGCCCTGTTTAACTTATCGGAGTGCTCCATAAATTCGAAGCATGCGACAGCTAGAGAAAGCGAAAACCTCTATTAGCATTTTTTTAATATGAAGCACATTACTTTCGGTTTTGATAGTCAACTGGTTGCTGCATTTGCCTTAAAAGATAAATACCTTCATTCATGTTTACATGCCAGGAAATATTTTGAAAATTTATATTTTAAATAATTCCAAAAGCACAATAAGTGAAACCACTTAAGAATGAGGTATGAAGTACGGGAGTTGTCTTTTAACAGTTGAGTAAATTGATAAGTCGGTGATTTGAAGGACTTATTGCACGAGTAAAGAGGTGATGCAGTGAGATGATTGTGAAATTTTCTTGAATATCATTATAGCCACTTTCTTCAAACTCCTTCTCCCTGTGCAGCAGCTTATTAAATTCTCTCATCAAAATTTTTCACCGACAGAGAAATTGATAACTTAAGAAATCGTTGAAAGTGTTTTTCAACTGACCCTTTAAACACCTATGGCCCGTTAATTTCTAGCATTCGTATATATAAACCAGTAATTAATCTTTTGGGAAATATTTCAACGCAACTTGCTAACAAAGGTTCAAAACCGTTGATATAGCGTGTCAATCAGGATTCTCATACAAACTGAAAATGCTAGACTTTATAAAGTTATTGCACTGTAATTGTGTCTAGTGCTCTATTAAACACAAAATTGGAGGTCGTTACCGTTAGTCGTTACTTCCGTGAAATAACCTGGGCGTTACTGTTACTCGTTACTGCCATAAAATTACACGGGGCGTTACCGTTACTCGTTACAACAACGACCGTACTTCGTTACTCATTACATCTGAGTTCTTATTGTACATGCTACTAATATAAAGAATGTCAAAGTATGCCAAACTTAAACTTCTTGCCCTTATAGAGATAGAGTTTGTAATAAAATCCTTATTATAATGCAAATTACAGTTTATCATTTGGTAAGGGATCTCTATTTTTAATGTTAGAGAAATATCAGTAAAATAATTAATATCTGTTGTGTACGCATTGAACAGTTTCCAACGTACGAAAGCTGTTTGCACAGCACGGCTTGTATGCTGCTCATTCGTAGCACTTTTTTTGCGAAGCAGAATTCCATAGGCGTAAAAGAAGGAAGGAGCTGCGTTGAATCTCATTCTCACGTAACCGACGACTATTATAAAAACAGACGATTTTTTCGTCCTAAGAAAATTTTACTTTGTAAAAATGTTTTCGATAGAGCCGACGGTGGTTAGCAGAAGCTGCATCCAAGACACTGATAACACGAAATTCTGTTACTAAATTTCACACGTCGTGTATCTCTTTCTTTAATTATAATTATGCTTTAATATGACATTTGTGTATCCGGCCGTGAAACAACGGCAAAAGATCGCATGGACATATCTTATTCCCTGCTCTTCACAGTTTTGATTCTACCTTGCAGTGCACATTGCATGAGCCTGCTTGATTTTTGTAATATTGCATTGGAAGCATGAGCGCCACCTTCTCTCCACTGCATATGCAGCCCTTCTTTTTCGGTTAGGAAAAATACCACTGAAGTAGAGTCTCTTCTGATTGCGGTGTTACCAAATAGTAGAAGAAACTTGAAGAAAATTTGAAAGTTATTTTGCCCTTTTACTACAACAACGTAAGCCGCAAAAGTTTTTTAAATCAAGTAAAACAATTCAAACAATGCCAGTCCTGTGAGAAATAGTAATTCCTCGGATCGCTAAGTATCCCTAAAAAATTCTTTGGCGCTATTCTCCGTTCTAACGCAAAACGCTAAGCTCTCACTAGTTAAGTCGAACGTCTGCATATAGGACTGCTTTAAAATCCATTTCTTTACTTGAGAGAAACATCCATGGACCATTTCTTACACCATTCTTGACTACACACTCAAAATTCGAAGTGAGCCTGATGGCAATTTTGTAAAATTTGAAAAAACCTCTTCCAGACAACAGCCATTTCAAACAGACGTAAACTGTTCCTGGTGACGCAAGAAATGTATGTGACACCAAGAAACATAATACATAGAAGTCAATGTGGATCAACAGTAATTGAATCTTAAGGCACCAATATGAGTTCGACTGGCTAAAATCAAGTCACCAATTTACACTTAGCCAATACTAATAATTTATATACTCGCTTCTCTCCAATAAACGCCCTCTTTGCGATTCCAAAAAAAAAACGGTTATTTCATTGCTATGGTTTTTTAGGTCGCTTTGGTGACTAAAACCGTTTGCTGTTTTCTTAATTTACCGTCAGACCCACTTGGGAGGAGTTACACAGGTATTGCATCATAATTTGACATAACATTCGACGCAGTGCAGTATAGCCTATTGATATCTGCATATATTAAGAGCCTGCATACCGCTGTATATATATATAAATTAATTGCAGCTTCATTTTACTATCTGTTTTTCATTGTTTTCTCTTTTCACGAAGTTGCCCTTTCCCCACTGTTCATTATCGCACATGTCATACATAGTTCCAATATTTTTCGCTGAAGTAATTTCTTCCACAGTCAAGTTACTGCTCTGTTCTCCATGTACTGCGAGTCTTGATATGGATGGAAAAAACAGCAGTATTGTCAAAGACCGTCCTGAACGTATCCAATGCTTACAGCTCGAGAAAGTAAATTTGGTGTAAATGGAAGACGCGATCTTAGCATAAATCTGATTCTATTCTAACTACTGAGCGCTTTCTGGATTGGCATGTGCGACCAATTGAAAAAACAAGAAAGAGGGCAATCCATCTTTAAACTTAATACAATGACATAAAGCGTAGCTGCTTTTAATATGGCTGGATATTGTTTTGGGTACAAAACTTTTTTTTTGTGTGTATATCTACAGTCATTAAGTCATAATAACAGCAAATACAAATGTTATCCACAACAACACAACTGTTCCTTTCAGGAAATAAAGTTTTTTTTTTCCTGTCTGGGGAAAAATTTCTGCTAAATTTGCTATGAGCAATAATCTCTGCGAAGCACGTGAATAAACATTGAAGCTTCGTCAATGAATACATCTAATTGAGTTAGTCTTAAAATAAATGGGAAGCAAGAGTTATATGTTGCAGTCCAATAGTTCAGTAAATCAATGATTGAGGTGACTTGGTTATTTCATCACAGAAATAAACTAATGGAATTTTCTTAAAGATCCGTCCTTAACGTTTTTGAGTCATGCTCTGGCAAACATTAGTCAAACATGCATTCAGACAACCTTATTACTAAAATTTGATGATAATTACGTGACTTAACATTTATAACAATTCCAGCAAATTTCATGAAGATCCGCTTATATCTTTTTGAGGTATAATACTGACAAACATAAAACAAATATATAGAGACAATAAAACGGCCAAATAGATCATCACAAAAATTTAGTCATTTACTCCCAGTAATAATCCTAACATTTCTTGAACATTTCATCAAAATCTCTCCAGAAATTTTGAATAATACCATCGAGAAAAAAGCGGCTGGCAAACAAGCAACTAAACAAATGACTGGATGGATCTTTACCAAAAGTTAATCAACAGTCCCTGTAAATTTCATAAATATCCATCCATAATTTCTTGAGTCACTTTGGAGACAGAAATACAAGAGCTTTGGTTTTTATCGAGTTTGTTTTTCAGACTAGTTTGTCTGTTCGTTTGTTTGTTGCCAAGGTAACTAAAAAGTTATAGATGGCTCTTTTCGAAAGTAGTGTTTGTTAGGCATGTTAGGAGGTACAGATGATTGAATTTTGGTGAAGATCCCTTCAATCATTTGTTTGTTTACCTTTTTTTTCTTGAAATTATAACTCAAAAGTTTACGGACGGATGTTCATGAAATTTGCACGAATTCTTGGATATGTTACGAAGTGTAGATGACCAGATTTTTAGGATGATCCGTTAGTCCGTTTGTTTGTTTGTCACCATGTTTTGTAATATGTTGATCAGCAACATCACTGAAAAATTTATAAAGTGATCTGCCTAAATTTGAAGGAATAGTTGAAAATGTCAAAATGCACAAATGACCAAATTTTAATGATGATCGTTCCGTTCGTATGTGGTTTGAGTGTTGGACTATTGTTTGTCTTGGTATTTGTCAGACAATAGCTCAGTAAGTTGCGAAAGCATCATCAAGAAAGTTACAAAAACTGTAATTACTGTCAAGAGACAAAAATGACCAAATTTTGGTGATGATAAAAAGGAACTTCAAGTTTCAGGACCAATTCGGATTTTTCGTTAACGTTGCCTTACTTGGTGGAAGTTTGCACTCTCAGAGTGCTCTAGTTTTGAATGAACTTATATAGTAAGAAGCGGTTGAAGAATATAGGCGCTTGCAATTGGTGACAACACGTGAGTCAGCAGCAGTAATACTAAAAGTTGAATCATAAATGTTCCATCAAATAAATAACCTAGTTTTTATTGAAAATTCGAGCAGTTTGGTGCAGTGAAACTCTGAAAAGACCAATAATGAGTTCTATTTCCAGGACAGCCTAATTAATGTCTGTGAGTAAAGCAAACCAAACCTATATATACTTCCTTGATACATAATAATTTGATACAGAAAATGCTGGAAATTTATGAATTTACAAAACATTAGCGCACTCAGCGTGTTACTTATTTTACTGTGATAAGGCACCTCAAGACTTAGTGTTCTGTATGCCTAGCCTCCAATCTTGACCGAGAAAAAGAAGCGTATCATTGCATTTTTATTATAGCTTTATCTAGAGAATTTATTGAGCTTTAATGTTCTAGAGTGATCAGTACTTTAATTTTGAAAAGAAGTTATTAAAAATCTACAATCTTTTCCAGATATATTTCGAGGAAGGTGTGGCGTCACTTTTACGCCCTTGCCGAAACACAATTTAAAAAATAAATATATGATTTTACGTTCTTACTTTCCCTAATATTTAAATGGAGTTCCCGTCTTTGCAATGAGTCGCCCCAGTCGGAAATAATGGTTGTGATTATAGTAGAACAACTATGATTATGATCGAGATCTTGGTTGTTTATTATCGATATATCCTCCATATTCAACCATTTATGGAGTGCATTATGGTAGAGATGTGTCACCACCTTCGACCATATTGCCAACCATAATTCTCGACCATAAATACCCAATTACAACCATAAAGGTTTTAGCTGCACAACCATGATCTACCACAGTAAACCGTAAGAAATACCATTTACGACCACAATCGACTGTGTTCAGCGAATGATACACCAACATTCTACCAAGATCAACTTTTTAACTTTTGACATATTATGCACTAGATACGTGGTTTGTTTGGTAATGATTACTTGCTGTTGCAAAAAAATGGTAATTTATGCTTGCCTGCAGCTCAGAATGGTGAAAGTCTCTAAACTTCAGGACGATGCTAGAGAGCAGGAGCTTCAACTAGTCTGTGCAGTTAACACACGTTTATACACAACTTCTCTCAACTCTAAGTTGGTATGCAGCTATACGACACAGTTCAGAGGAAGTTACAAGTTGATGGATGAAGTTTGGCCGTACCCGTTGTCAGGGTACGTAAGGCCAAATTTATCATGAAACTTGGCATTGCTTTCCATAGAGCTAATGAGAATAATTTGTTCATGAAACTTTATAGATATAAACTGAAGAAACATAAAAATAGATGGTAATATTTGATCAAAGATTGCAGTACTGTTTTACAAGGGATACAACAAATAAATAGAAATGATGGGTAACTACGCTAAACTGGTAAAGCGTTAGTAAAATTTAGAAAATGTGCATAATTTTTCCACCATAATCTGCATTTTTAGATGTTTTGCATTCAAACTTTTATTCGTACGATATTATTTTCGTCGATTATGTTGGAAATTCTAGCCATATTATAATTGCAACCCATACATATTCTTCGTCAAATAATGGGAGGAATTCCACTCATGATCGTACGTACGGAAATCAGTTGATAACGTACCTTCTTATGCTCTAGCATATGCTCTACCATATATAGTCTTCGAACATCCATGTACTACCATCTACCATGCGTAGTCTTCATACATCCAAGTACTACCATCGACCTTCGCTTTCTGACCAACCTTAAACAACCAATATTGCTTCCACCAATATCGACCTAAATATACTAAAATCAACGTTATGTTTTGGTCGACATATCTACTATATTGTTTCATCATCCATAATCGACCTTAATCTCTCATACACCACTATATTCTACCATAATCACAACTAGTATGTCCGACTGGGGTGTAGATAATATACTGATTCTGTAGGCTCTGTTACCCATTTAACCGTGCGTTTCATTTGAGTCGTTGTGGACAAAATTTCAGAGTAAGTGTTTTGAATCGGAAATTCTTATCTTAACTTTAAAATATATGTAGATCTTAAAAGTATGATCATATTTTAATTGCCCAAAATCATGTATGTTTTTTCAAAACATTATACCACTTCTTTAGCATATTTTCTCTTTACCGACAGCTCATCTTGCGCATTTTTCGCAGGTTTTGCAAAGGTAACAAGTAACGGCAATTTCTGTTACCTTTGATAAAATTCACCCGGGCGTTACCGTTACTCATTACGTTTCTGAAATTGTTAAGGCGATACCGTAACTCGTTACAAAAAGCAACGCCCTTTACTTAAACCGTTTCAGTAACTAGTTACATGCCCATCTCTGATTGTACCTGCAACTGTGTACATAATTTGGTAACGATATGTTTTATAGCAGAACTTAGAAATTTTAGGTTCTTTGAAGAAATTTACTTTGTAGCTTATCAGAAATAACTTGAATACTCACCTAATGTTTAATAACGTACAAAATGTATATTAAAAAGTAACAGTTTATCATTCGTGCATCCAAATTTGGTAATTATTGCTTGATGAGACTTTTTTTACCATAAACAAGAAATACTTTATATATATACGTATATTGAGCTAGCTTTATAATTCATTTTTGCAATATATAACTTATTAATGAATACCACACAGCTTAATATGTTGTTACAGTTTTGTTGTCAGACCTGCAACAACAACAACGCATACTTATAAAAAATTAAAAAAAAAATCGAGAATACTCCAGTAGATACGCAGCTTATTGCTAGTATATCAATATTTCCCTAACAATTTTAAACCACACCATGAGAATAGTTTTCGGGCATAGTAGTGAATAATCAATTTTCTGAGAAATACTGAAAAGTGAGCAAAACTGGAAAAAATGCTTAACTTTAAAAAAGATGTCAGACCTTCTAAAAAATACCAACACGCATGTCGAGAAATCTAATATTGATGAAAGTTCTAGATACACTGACCAAAAGCCAAAACTTCAACATCAACACTTACCAGCAACACTTTCATCTTGTCAGCTCGAACTACAAAATAAAAATGGTGACGATTCATTGAACTACGCTTCATTTATAGGGGCTGCAATGACGAAACATTTCTGAAAAGAGCTAAATTCGCTCCAGCTCCAGAGTGATATGTTCAGTAATTGTTCAGATTTTGAAGTTTACTTTCCAATGAAAAAGTAGCCAACGTTCGCTAGAACAAACAGATAATTACAGCGCAGAGAAGAGGACCCTTGTTTCAGATCTGCTCTGAAATGAAACGCTGAAATTATTTAGCAATTTATTTTGTTCGTGACACCTGCGTTGGTCTACGAGCTGCTACACTTTTTTTTAAACTTTCGGACACCCACGTATGAACAAATTCGATGATAACACCGAACGCTCTTCTTCTTTGAAAAAGTAGAATCTCCTCTAACCTGCCCTGCTCAGAAAAGCTGACAGAACTGCATACGGCGTACGGTAACACTAAATAATTATGTTGAAGAAGATTCAAATTTATTTCGTTACTTCAGTGATGAAAGGTATCGTTCTTTCCCTTGTAGTTCACAATGGCTATACATGGCGCAATTTGAAGATAACGAGAGTCTCAGCCGAAAAGGCCGAGGAAAATTTCAGAGCAGGAGTGTGAATGAGATGAATTACTTCTTTAGGATGAATCTGCAAGGACGTATTGGCTCACCATCGGTGAGCCTATGACCATGCAAGGCAGTTCATGAATGAATGGCGCCTGTTTCGTGCAACAAAAAGAACGGAAAAAATTCCCTTGGAGGCTTTGTATAGCTATCAACCTGCAGTATTGCTCATCTTCCATTGCAGCCTACAGTTTCCCATGCCTATCCTTCACCAGTCGGCCAACCATAGCTCTTGTAAGATTAATGTTGTTCAAGTAACTATCTATGGTCACTTGATCGATAAAGGGTTAACCCAAACTATGAACACATATCGAAGCGACGCCAACACAGTGTCCAGCAAGTCAACAGATTGACGAACGGCGGACAACGAATGGCGTCTTCGATGCCGAGTGAGTTTGAGGTCCTTTTGTAGCCCAGCGGTAGATTACGTTATGTAGCTCGCGGGTAGGGAAGTCGGAGGATATTAGGAGGAATCGGATTCGGAGTCAAAAAAGTCCTAAAAGAGCATTAGTCGGAGTCGGACTTTACCATCCGTTTCCAGAACCCAGGTTAGCACGTCGATCGAAGCAGTGCAGATGTAGCACTGGCTTAACATTTTAGATAAACTTTGTAAGCAATTACTACCTGCTCCTAAAGAGGTTAATGAAGAGCTGATAAAAATTAAATAAATATTTCGAGTAGCTTGAATCACAGCACAAAAAATAGTATCTTGTATGTCATGAAGCCTACGTGAGATTTCGCTACAATACGTGCCTCTGTACCTATGAATAAGTCACATTAGGCATCTATTTTAACTGAGCTGAATCTACGTAGCACAACCTATTTCTAATATATATAGCCTAGTTTAGCCGAGCTTTATGCATAATCTCAGGTAGCCAATAATCTATATGAGGTTCAGAAGCGTGGATAGGAGAATACGAGCATCCCTTGATAGTACCCTAGATGATTTGTGGGCAAATTATAATTATCATTCCCGGCAACTTTTGGTTGTCGTTAGTAGCGGCGTCTTTGCCACGAGACCAGATTTTTTTCTAAAACTTCGGTATATATTCCGCTTGTAAGTACTTATAAACATTTCAGATATCATAAAAGCCTAATTTGAATACGCTTCTTCGCCCGGCTATGGCACTCACGTTTAGCAATCATTGTACGTTAGGGTGGAGCGAAAAAACAAACTTTCGAAATATTTTTTCCAATGGTGTGATTTTGATGCCATGTTGTATAGGATTGATTATGTTAAAAGTGTTTTCCAAAAATCTAGCATCTTGAAGTGCCCCAAGACTGTTGAAAATTCTGAATTTGAAACATTTTATTAGTATTTTGGAATTAATTAAAGTGCTGAATAGTTCAAACATTCATTTATACATTTTTTTAAAGTTGATTACACAATTATAAGCAACTACACTAAACTAAAGAACGTACTATAAGCTCCATAACAGTAATTAAAAATCTATGAAATTTGATAAAAAGAAACATATAAATGTTATTAGCATGATACCACCTGAAGATGCTTGAATAGACATTGCAGAATTGAGTATGTTATTAGTATTATGAATTATTACAATAATTTTGTTATTGGATGTAGCTTCACAGTTCGTAATTATAATGTATAGATAATTGCATTTAAGAAATTTTACAAAATTTAATATTCGTGGGGCACCTCAAAATATTCATCTACACTTCTAAAATTTTCACATGATTGTTTTAAGGCACTTTGACAACATATCTCTATTGGAAGTCACATTTAAAAAAAAGTTGCAAACCCCCCCTTTTTCGCTTCACCCCATTGTACGTCCAGGAGGGTCCCGCATATTTTTTTTCCCCCTAATGCGTTCACGCTTAATGCTCACTGTATACCCACTACGGAGTAAAACGTACTGTATTTCATCATTCTACTAATTCACTTGCACTCAACGATCACTGTCCTCACTGCAGGATACAACATAGCTCATCGCTCTACTAATGTGCTCACGTTGATAGTCATTGTATGCACCGCAGTGTACAACATAGTCCATCCTGCAGCTGATGCATGCTCATGGAATTAAATCATTGTTCGCAGGGTACAGTTGTCATTTTTTCAGAGATTCCCATGTAAACAAAAACTAAGTTTGGGTGAAAGCACCCAATGATAAAATTTCACTTACGCTAGTGCTGGTGTGCCTGTGCTTCCGTGACTATTAATTGTCTACGGGACTTGTGACCATCCTATAGAAGTTGATGTACTAACAACGTAGTCAACTTTGCCCTGCAGTTCTCTATTAAAGTGAGTACACTTTATAATTGCACTGACGTGCTGGGGAAAATCTGTAAGTAAACTTTTACGCATGCAATTTTCATAGAAATCATAGAAGTCCATTTTGCGTTATTGAATATAAGGAAATTATGGGGATCGCAGATAAAACAAATTTAAGATGTTCGCTGTAAAAGAAAGGCTGCTTAATTTGCTGCTTCACTAGCTTACTGTCATTTATCGATTACTGAATATTATGTGTGAAATTTTATACCTATAATAATTGAACAAACTAAGTTTACCTAAAGAGCGCGAAAAAATGTTAAGGATTTTCCGTAGCAGAAATTGCTGCCCAGCGTCCTTAGAAGTTCCTAAAGATTACTCTACGAGTTCTAGATTTCATCACATCTTTCTATAAAAGTAAACCTCTTAAGCATATCAGCGTTATCGTGCAAACATTAACGGAAGCAGGCATTAATTGTGCACCTTTCAGTTCGTGAACTGATTGGACGTAGCATTTTTTACAGCTCGTTTACATTGTGTATTTCCATTTTAATACATGTAGTTATACAATATTCTGCATTATTCATGCACACATGTAAGGCTTCACAGAATATGGCAATCTATTTGTAGTACGTTTGTGCAGCACAGCATTATTGCAGTACATAGCGCGAGCAAATGTGAGACGTTCCAAACGTTTTGGCTACAGGGTAACAAACGCTTCATGGAGGTACACCTTCGCCGAGCCACACAGTCCTGCGGCGTGCACCCTCTCCTCCAAAGTTTACGCATTTCTGGTGTCGTGTCATGACTTGACCAAGCAGTCAGAGCCCTTTCAGGCAGGTAAAGAGTACGTTTTATCTCTACTGTAAACTTTCTGGTAAGCTTTTGTTCCCTTTGAAATTTGATCCATTAAGTTTTTCGGACATGACTAGCCAAATTGAGGATGAAAGTAAACTACAGTTCATTGACCATTCACCTTACAGCCCTGACCTAGCACCAAGTGGGACGTGTGGTTGTTCCCTCAGCTGACAGAAAAAAAACTTGCTTTGTTCTGTGAGGACATAAATATACAGAGCTGAAAAGTAAACGCAAAGATCTCATGCATGCATGCATCAAGACTGAGTGACCACTTTGCCGGAAAGCAACTATGGCTGTTCACACGTGAGCCCGATGGTGCGGTGCGGCAAACATGGGTTAGTACAGTGTTTGGGGTATTCTATTTCGATCCTTTCCATTCAGTAGTGATTGGCAACTCTGTGCATTTTTCTAAAAATATTATAGAAGTAACAAATTCACTAAAAATATACCGGCTCGAAATGTAATATCGTAAATAAACTGTTTATAACAGCGTTGGGTTTTTACAGTAAACTAGAATGATTCCATGATAGTGAGTAAAATAAACAGTCTCATGTTCTTAAACTTAGGCTTTCGAATTTAATGGCATAATCAAATTTGTAATGAAATGAAAAAGAAAAAACAGCTTCTGGAGTTGTTAGCGATTTTTTTTTAACATTCAAACAAGAAATCACGGTAAACAGCAGAGATGAAGAGTGAATTTGAGCAGCTTTTAGCCAAGAAGTGATATAGCATTAGAAGCTACGAAGTGATATAGCATTAGCAGCTATGAAGTGATATAGCATTGGTAGCCATTACGTATGTACCCCTGCCAGCCGTAAATTGATTTAACATAGGCGGCCATGAAGGGATTTAACTTAGGCAACCGTGACGTGATTTGACTTCGGCAACTTTAGGCAGCAATGAAGTGGTGAAATATAGGCACCTCTGACGTTATGTAATGTACGTAACCATTAAGTAATGTGACGTAGGCGGCTATGAAGTAATGTAATGAGGCAATAACAATAGAGTGATTTAGCTACGACAACAATGAAGTGTCTTAACTTGGACAACCATGAAGTGATTTAACTTGATCAACAATGAAGTAGTGTAACGTAGGCACCCATGAAGTAATGTAACGTTGGGGCTCATGAGTGATCTAACATAGACAACCATAAAGTGATGTAACGTAGACAATTACGAATTGATGTAATATAGCTACGCAGTCATGTGATATAACATGTACAGCCACGATGTGTAGCCTGAGATGGTTCCAGTAGTGTCTTGTTTTAAGATCATTTCAAGGCGGTCCTGGTATATTTATTTCGTGGTTATTCATGTATTTTTAATTTATGGTTACCAATGGGATTTCACTTCGTGGTATTGCTATGGTTTTAAGTTTTTCATTACTGGGATTGCTTAAGTTCTATTTTTTTGCGGCTATAGGGATGACCTCTGCAGAAAGCTTTACATAGATCAGTTTCTGGGGTCATTGCTTCCAATATCTGACGATTAAAAAAAAAATAAATTATACAGGTTACTAATGTACATCACATGTAGGATGAAAGTACCCAATATTTCTATGACATTCTAATATTCGTAGAAATTATAACGAATATATATACAGTTAGTCTAGGGGACCATATGCATGATATTTATCGCTCGCTGACGAGACATAATAATAAATTTAGTTTTCCTGCTCTGCAACCCATTCCTTGCGCTACAATGACAGAATTAGTATTTGTTCCAGGTCTCTGTAATTATTAGAACTCATTTCATCAACGCTAAGTACTGTAAATCGGCCTCCAGCCCAATAGCGAAAGGCCCGATTGCACTGGGTATCCAAGGTACAGCACATACATAGTCTATGGTATACCTTGTGGATACTCCGAGTGCTTTGTTAACGGGATAACACGGCCCCAGAAGTGATTAAATCTCGAAGGAAATTGTGCTCTGGCGTGTAAGACTGAAAAAAATGTACATCTCTGATCTTTTTGTTCCCTCGTTGCCTAAGCCTTTTGCACGTCCTTGGTATAAGAGCAAGACTGTTCTAT
Source organism: Parhyale hawaiensis (assembly GCA_001587735.2). NCBI lineage: Eukaryota > Metazoa > Arthropoda > Malacostraca > Amphipoda > Hyalidae > Parhyale > Parhyale hawaiensis. Next base: position 4,377,084 of record LQNS02001578.1, on the reverse strand, counting down.
AACATTATATTAAATGTTTAGAAGAATCTAATTCTGATTAAAGCTGTAAATGCTTTAACTAATCCTTATGAAGTTATAGGTCGCCTCTCTGTAGGCACACTCTACATCCTGGAAGACATTTTATCATCACTGAAACAGCTACCCTACCATATTACCAGTTGTACCATACCTTACCAGTTGTACCCTTCGCTGCTGTGTTTTACGAATGTAAAAACATTCTCAAGCCAAACGCAGAGTTCTGCTCTATCTGATTGGACCCGAGTACTCTATCGAAATATCTGGTTCCCGTCAACTTGTGTGAATTGTGTCAACTGTTCCACATGTCGTGGCTGTATATGCACTGTCTGGTCAAATAAAAATTCCAACTACTAAAATTTCAGTTGACCTTCTAATGGCACTTACCTTTAAACTTAGCCCATTCTGCACAGTACACGACACTGTAATGTCATCCAGTAAGTCAAGGAATATCAAGAATACTGAGTAGTTTTTATGTTAAATTAATTACTAACTGATAGTATGCAAACGAAACAAAAATGCTACAAAACTTCAGTCAAGATAATAATAATAATAATATCTACTTGTTCTACGTCGTTGGAGTACTGGCTGCATTTCAGCAAAAGTGTATGTGTCTCATACTGTCGCACTTCGGAACTGTAAGAAAATATACTAAGCAAAATCTCATATAGTGTCAGTAACTTTACTCCTCTGTCAAAAAAGGGGTTTTCCGAAAGATTAAAATGGATCACTTAAAGTACTCCATTGAGTGAACCTGAGCCGCTTGTAAAGAAAGAAAAATATTTTCCGGGGGAAGAAGCACGGGCGCAAAAGTTGCATTGCAGCCAACTTTAGATAGCTTAGATATGGCTATGCCACAGAAAAGGATAATTAAGGTATGAGTCGTTTCTTGCAGTTTGTACGCTATAACGAACAGCAATGGTGAAGCTTTGAGAATACCTCCCACTTCTTTGTTAGTTTAGAGTTGCAATGACGCATTGTTTTAGCGTGACATTCAAGCACCATGAGTGGAAGTCACGGCAACGTGACGGCTGAAGGGAAAAGTTGAGTGACTGTGCAATTTTTGCGATAGTGTGTCCGCGCTATTAGCCTACTTGCCTCTACGCCGCCCCATACGCTATACGCTGCTCGAGATGAAGCTCAAACCGCTTTCTACTGACGTTTGTCCCAAACCACTTTCGCTTTTTTGTTCTTTCTCTGCTTGAGTCTTCAATTTCAAACGGCATCCATTTTAGCCTCGCGGCATTGATAGCCGCTTTTCTGCTTAGCTCAAGCAGCTTTCTTCTTGGGAGCTTTGCTCCGAGCTTTGGCCGTATCAAGTGCCTCATCTTCTGCATCAAAATCCTTTTTATAACTTTATGCTGTTTCCATCACTCTTTTTTACCTTTTTTCTATTATTTCGGTTTTTTCTCCACTGCTCAGCTATTGTGGAATCATTTTCTTTGGCGGCCGTGTTGTGTTTTGCATCAGCATCTTCAGAAGATTTCTCCACGTCAACCACCACTTTTTCCATTAAGTCCTCTGATTTTTTATTTTCTTTCTTTCCTTCTTCTTTTTTTTTTGCGTTGGCAACCTGTTGCATAGCTTTGCCTGAAAGCGAGGCCTTTTTCTTGACTTTCTCCATTGATCTTGCCAACTTAGCTAGTTTCTTCTTAAAACTTATCATAATAACTTTTCAGCCCCTTCGTCTTGTTCTTGGCCCTATTTTGCTACGAGGACCAAGAACAACCTAGCGCGTCTGCGGTAAACCTAGCGCGTCTCAAAGCTCTCAGCGCTCAGAAGTATTTGAATCTGACTCGTCTGACCTTATCATAGCCTTTAGCCGAGCCTGGCGCCTTCTTTGGCTAAATAAGCGACTAGCCTGCGTCTCGCAGCAAGTTGTCTGAGTCTCGTTGTAAGTTGTCTGAGTCTCGTTGTAAGTTGTCTGCGTCTCGCAGCAAGTTGTCTGAGTCTCGTTGTAAGTTGTCTGCGTCTCGTTGTAAGTTGTCTGCGTCTCGTTGTAAGTTGTCTGCGTCTCGTTGTAAGTTGTCTGCGTCACGTTGTAAGTTGTCTGCATCTCGTTGTAAGTTGTCTGAGTCTCGTTGTAAGTTGTCTGCGTCTCGTTGTAAGTTGTCTGCGTCTCGTTGTAAGTTGTCTGCGTCTCGTTGTAAGTTGTCTGCGTCTCGTTGTAAGTTGTCTGCGTCTCGTTGTAAGTTGTCTGCGTCTCGTTGTAAGTTGTCTCGTTGTAAGTTGTCTCGTTGTAAGTTGTCTGCGTCTCGTTGTAAGTTGTCTGCGTCTCGTTGTAAGTTGTCTGCGTCTCGTTGTAAGTTGTCTGCGTCTCGTTGTAAGTTGTCTGCGACTCGTTGTAAGTTGTCTGCGTCGCGTTGTAAGTTGCCTGCATCGCGTTGTAAGTTGTCTGCGTCTCGTTGTAAGTTGTCTGCGTCTCGTTGTAAGTTGTCTGCGTCGCGTTGTAAGTTGCCTGCATCGCGTTGTAAGTTGTCTGCGTCGCGTTGTAAGTTGCCTGCGTCGCGTTGTAAGTTGTCTGCGTCGCGTTGTAAGTTGCCTGTGCTTCGCTGCATTTCGGCTGCGTCTCGTTGTAATTCAAAGCCACCGTCGGAGCCGCCTCAGCCTCTGCAATCGCTGTTTCCTCGTTTACATCATCTTTGTCATCTGTCACTTTCTCTGCACCACCCGCCCCGTCATCTGAATCCTCTGCCTTCCATACCTCTGCATCAACAGCCTATAACTCAAGATTTTGCTGCCTTTTTTCGAATTCTCCTTCAAGCGGCCCTTCTTGCTCTCTGGCAGTTTCGAGCGGTCCTTCCTGCTCTCCGGCAGTTTCGAGCGGTCCTTCTAGCTCTCTGGCAGTTTCGAGCGGTCCTTCATGCTCTCTGACAGTTTCGAGCGGTCCTTCTTGTTCTCTGGCAGTTTCGAGCGGTCCTTCATGCTCTCTGACAGTTTCGAGCGGTCCTTCTTGTTCTCTGGCAGTTTCGAACGGTCCTTCATGCTCTCTGACAGTTTCGAGCTGTCCTTCTTGCTCTCTGGCAGTTTCGAGCGGTCCTTCCTGCTCTCCGGCAGTTTCGAGCAGTCCTTCTAGCTCTCTGGCAGTTTCGAGCGGTCCTTCATGCTCTCTGACAGTTTCGAGCGGTCCTTCTTGTTCTCTGGCAGTTTCGA
>LQNS02001578.1:4358456-4369087 GCA_001587735.2 Parhyale hawaiensis | reverse complement strand
CAATGTTACCCCAGGCGGACAATGTTACCCCAGGCGGACAATGTTACCCCAGGCGGACAATGTTACCCCAGGCGGACAATGTTACCCCAGGCGGACAATGTTACCCCAGCCGGACAATGTAACTTCACTTTACAGTACCAAGGTAATCTTTAAATTATTCCTTATCAAATACGTATGCGAGCGGTCGTCAAAATTGACGGCATATAAGTCTCTTCACTGTGAACAATTATATACGACATAATCAGTGAGAAACACAATAAATTCGCAAACTGCCAATGAATGACAAATGCGTAGAGTTGTTCTTCTATCTTGTCATTTTGATTTCAATTTTCAAAGTATTGCATCAAGAGTCAGTTATATAAGTTAGAACATCCAAAACTAGCTCTCAATTTAGTTCTTGGTCTCATCAAAAATTCATACTTGCTTTCAAATTTAAACTGAATTCGTTTTATAGACTTGAATATAAGAAGGATTCATTTATTTCTTTGCTAAATGAAATGCTACTTCAAGTTTGATAGCTTTCAACGCATACCTGAACAATTTCTACATGTGGATCGTTATTCAGTGTTTTTTATATATAAGTTTGTATATTGACTTTCCGAAAGTGGTTTGCGAAAAGAACAACTTTTTTTTATTAAAATCTACATATTTATAGTATTCCATTGATGCATATAAATATGATTATGTGTATTTTACAGATATTTCCTATACATAATTGAACTGAGAACCCGTTTATCAAAAATAGCAGCAGAGAAATTGCTGCAGCTTGCAGCACCCTTGTCGCATTCCCGATATCGGCTAATATTTTAGAAGTAATTCTTATAGTAACAATGACTTAAAATTTATCATCTTCAGTCAATTACTCTTAGCAGCAAATAGTGATGAAGAACATGGAGCGCCTCATTTTCATTGCGAACATGTATTTTTTCTCTAAGCTCATGATTCGTAAACTGAGTAAAAGACGAGCGCAGGAAATAAGAGATTTTCCACGGAACAGAGCCATCCAGAAAAGTTATGAAAAAACTGACATTTACTTCACATTAATATATTCCGCTATCCTTTAACGAACGAACAAGCAGGCCGCTAGTGTTTTCATGCTTAATGCTTCAAAACAGGATGGAGACAGAGCCTCTGCATTACCACCTAGTGGTTGATTTCACTGTTGTTTAGATCAACATCAATCCAAACATTTTTAGTGAACACATGTGGGCGTCCGTCCTTTTTTTATGCTGACTTACATACACACATGCAGATGCACATGTGTACGTTACGAAAATAAAATTAACAACATGGCAAACATGAATTTTTATTTTCGACTAACATAACTCTTGGGGGAAATTATGCTCAAATATAGTACGAATGTATTGCACATTATTCTTGCTGCTTTTCGAATACACTGTTGCATATTAGCTCTAATAAATAAATAGGAATTCCATTACGAAGCGATCCAATTTGAAAAATTGCACACCGTTTCTCTACATCAACGCGCATCATTCGAAGATTGAGAACAGATTATTTCACTTTTCTAAAGAACGTTTCACTTTGTAATTTTGCTGGTGATAAGAGGACTTAGTACTTGTGAACAGTTTCAGGGTGATTATAAACAGAAAAGGAAGCAATTTAAGCTAAAAACGATCATTGTAACTATCTTAAATCATTTCTAAGAAATAGTACATATGGCTACAATTCACGAAAGCTATGCAGAATATTTACTCTATACAAACGAACTAACAGATCATCCCCAAAATTTGTTCATTTACTCTTTGTAATATATCTAACAATTCATATAAATATCAAGAAGATCGGTCCATAACTTTTTGAGTCATGGCCTTAAAAGAAAAAATAGGCATACAAACAATCAGACGAACGGATCTTTACTAAAAGTAAAGCGTCTGTTCCTCCTAACATACCTAACATTCCATGGAAATTTTGTCAAAATCCATCCATGCCTTTTTGCGTTATCTCAGTGACAGACAGAATAACATACAGAGAGAGGCAAACCCGACGAAAACATAACCTCTTTGACGAAGGTAATAACTACCTCCGCCGAAGAGGTTATGTATTTGTCGTGATTGTTTGGCTGTCTGTCTCTTTTTCTCTATTACTTTCCTTGTCAGTCACCAAGATTACTCATAATGTTGTTGACGGATCTTTACGAAATTTGCAGGTATTGTTAAGCATGTTAACAGTAACAGATGATTAACTCTTCGTGAAAATCCGTTCATCTGTGGGTTTGTTTGTTTGTCTATCTGCCTATTTTTTCTTAAGGCTATAACTCAAAATGTTATGGACCGATTTTTATGAAATTCATATTAGTTGTTAGGTACATTACAATGAGTAAATGACTGAATTTTGGGGATGATCTGTTGGTTCGTTTGTTTGTCGCTATGTCTATTTTTTGCTTGTAAGCACAATAACTCTAAAAGGTGTGGATGGATCTTTATGAAATTTTTAAGAGTTGTTAGTAATGTTAAAGATAAAAATGAATAAATTTCGGTGATGATCGGTTGGTCTGTTTGTGTGTTTGACTCAAGCTTGTCATCATGCTTGTTTGCAGCATAACTCAAAAAGTTATGAGCAGATCTTCATGAAAATTACAGGACTTGCAACTACTATTAAAATGCATTATTGATAGGAATTTGGTGCTGATACAAAGAAAATCATAGTTTCTGAACGAAATTGAATTTTTTGTTACTGTTGCATTGCTTGGCGGAGTTATGCGCTCTCAGAGTCTCTCTAGTTTTAAATTATTTTTGTCTACTTACGCCAGTCACTCATTAATAAGACGGATATGCTGTTGTACACTTCAAGAAATGGTCAGAGATGTAAAGGTGCTCCGTTGGATGGATGTATGATAACAGACAAACAAAACGTACTCGTACCTCTTACTTTTCAATGTTTCTTACTTTTCGCATCACTCGTGGAACCTATCTTGTGTAATGTAAGAAGTTTTACTATATTTTGAATTCTTCTACTTCATTATTGATGACCAAAATCCCGGTTACTGTCAACTTCATGTTTCTGTCGTAGTCGATATCACTGCTTGCATATCGAATAAGGGCCACCAGCACGAGCATCTTTTTACTCATATGCCGAGTTTTAATTAATAGCGACTAAGATGAGGTTACGGTAATTGTGCCATGTATCTCGGCGCTTTTCGAGTCCCTGTTTCCCAACTGCTCAATGCACTATCTTTCGAACATCTCTGAGCGTAAATGACATTTCCAGATCGTTAATAAGATTTTATTCATGGTAGCTCGGAAACTATTGTGAGAGACAAAGTTCCAAATTCCGATGTTGGATGACAGTGAAATAGGTATGTTCTGATATCGTCTCTAAGCTACCCTATGGCCGGGCACTCAACGGAGAGACGCGCAACGCGACAAATTTGTTGCACGACAAAATGTAACTGACGGTACAGCAGTCTGCTGCCAACACCACCGCAACTGCGATGCCTCGCGACACCCGTGCAGTGCTGCAACACGACTCCCGTAAACATCGCATTGCGTCGCTCGTTACTTCCTGTGGGGCCCCGGCCTAATTCGGCATAAACATAATTATGTAGTGCCGCTCTGAAACTTAACTTTTCATTGAGTCGGTAAATTATTTTAAGTTATTGTAGTAAGCTTGAGTCTTCTGAGCGCATTAAAAAATGCACAAGTTGGGAAAATATGCCATACGATTTCCCAATAGTCGAATCCTCCGCGTTGTTAAAAGTCACGTTGCATAGTTAACTAAGAATTGACAGAGTGGATAAACAAGGACGAGTGAAACACAAGCGGATTTAGAGTTATTGCCAATTGCACCTCTCATATTATGCTTGAGTTCAAATAAAACTCTTAGCGATACATATAGGTATAGACGGTATATACTAAATAATTTAAAGCACTCTCCAAATATGCAAGCAAAATATCTATCAGTGTGGTTTACTAAGATTCACAATTCATCTATTAAATTTTTCCAAGATCAAGAACGATGAAAATATGAAATTGCATAGCAAAGAAAAGTTATTTACCACAAATTTTATCTAGCGTTTCTAAAATCCTAGTTTTTTATAAACTTCGGGTTGCTTTTCTACCTGAGATTTTGTTACCAAGGTAAACTGCTCAGCCAAGTTTGCGCCTTGCCTGCACAGCTTGTCGGTAAGCTTTCCTCGCGGCCGGCACCTTACTTCTGGCCTTAGCCACGCCGCCTTTGGCTTTGGCTCTCTCCTTTTCTGCACTCGCCTTCAGCTTTTCAGCAGCATCCGCTTTGGCCTTGGCAGCTTTGATGCTCGTTTTGGCGTACTTGATTTTCTGCTGAGCATCGCTAACTTTTTTCTTTGCAGTTTTCTGCCTAGCTTTCGCCGAGTCCAGCGCTTTGTTCGCCTTCGCCAGCTGCTTCATTAAACCTTTTGCGGCATCCATTGCCTTGCTTAACTTTTCATCTACTTTGTCAGCTGCCTTCTCGGCGGCTGCGGCCTTCTTGGAATCTTTTTCTTTTCCGGCCTGCTTGTGTTTCGCTTCAGACTCTTTCGAGAGTTTTTCAACGTCACTCATCTTTTTCTTGAATTTTTCTTTTAGTGCATTCCTCTTCTTTTCGGCGTCTTTTACTTTCTGCTCAGCTTTCTTGGCAGCAGAAGCGGCCTTTGCCTTCGCGCCTTCCAACTTAGCCAATTTCTTCTTCATTTTGTCATGTTTGTTCTTCAGTTTCTTCGCTTTGTTCTTGGCACTTCTTAGCTTTCTTCTGGCTCGTCGTTCCGCTGCTCTGGCTCGCCTCACAGCTCTCAGCGCTCGGAAGTACTCGGATCTGGCTCGTCTGACCTTCATCTTCGCCTTGAACCGAGCCTGGCGCTTCCTTCGGGCCCGTCGCTGACGAGCGAGTAGCTTACGCAGCGCCGCCTGCCGGTGCAGCCGCCGGAGCCTTACGATCCTCTTCCATCTCTCCCTCTGTCTTCTCATTCGCTCTTTCCTCCTTCTCATCATACGCTGCCTTCTCCTCCTCATTCGCTCTCTCCTCCTCTTCATCATCGCCCTTCTCCTTCTCATTCGCGCTCTCCTCCTCCTGATCATCCATTGCCTCCTCCTCCTCATTCGCTCTCTCCTTCTCCTCCTTATTCGCTCTCTCCTCCTCCTCGCCATTCGTTGCCTTCGTCTCCAGTTGCGGGCGGCCCAGCGAGCTCTCCAGTTGCCGAAGAAAAACGGCGCGTGTTGCGACTGAGTCAGAGTACCGTCCTTAGCGATGTCCAGGGTCTTCAGTGGGGTCGCCACCCCCACTTGGCGGCCGGGCTGGTCCTCCTCGTGGGCCGTGGTGGCCACGGCCAGCAGCAGCAGGGCCACGGCGACCGTCAGCTGGAACAGAACAATAGAAAAATGCGCTACTTATATAATTTAAGGTGCCACTCGTTCTATCAACATAGCTACGAGCATCATTGAGTAAGTAAATCTATCAACCACATTTCCGAGCTACACTATTTTTTTAAACCACGGAAATGCCCCGACCGAACTCTGCGTTTGAGTTTGAAGTTATAAGTTAAATCGCACCTTTACTTGCTCAGCGCTGTGCTTGTGAAATACATTCAAAATAATCTGAGTGAAACACTCCTCATTTTTATCACGCTACCTATGCCAATTCTTCTCACTCTACCTATGCTAATTCTTCTCGCTCTACCTATGCCAATTCTTCTCGCTCTACCTATGCCAATTCTTCTCGCTCTACCTATGCTAATTCTTCTCGCTCTACCTTTGCCAATTCTTCTCGCTCTACCTATGCCAATTCTTCTCACTCTACCTATGCTAATTCTTCTCACTCTACCTATGCTAATTTATCAATTATGTTTAAAGAAGACTATTCAATTGGGAATAGGCTGCAGGCTTCACGCCTCCCGATTTATATACCACTCCCGTAGCTGGGCCGCATGCCCCCAACTCTCTAAGCAACAGCCGTGCACCCACTCCCGAGCAGGTAAAAACACCAAATCTTAGAAGAGCAACAAAGCGTGAGGTTGCAATGTGTTGCAATATTTTCATTTGCTTAACCTAGTAATGCTCACTCTTAAATTTTTGGGGCATCATCGATAGTGTTGTGCCATTAGTACAAGAAATAAAATTTCACTAGGAGTGTTGATTATTTAAGTCACTTTGTCAATTACTCAGTAGTCATCATGGCTGATCATACCAAAAATAGATCATTATTCAGTGCGTTACGACTACTAAACTGGCGAATGGCACTGCTACACTTCAGCCTCACTCACCACATGGAAATATGTGTAATTTGTACTGATACCTCAGCTACTGACGTGGTACCAGCTATTATTTATTGTCCAGACGAATGAGCTGTTTCCTCGAGTCATAACTTGAGCAAGGTGTTCAATAGTATCTATGTTTTACTTCTTATTTTGACATGGGTATGTATGCAATACAACGAAAAAGGAAATAACGTTACACTCTGTTGAACCAGAGCACTAGTCGGGAAAAAGCTACACAGCCAAAGTAGATGAAGTACCAAAATGAAGAGCAGAACCACGAGTTCACGAGTCAAGCTGTGCACTTGCGCAAAATAGAATAACACTCACCAGCACAATCTTCATGTTGTCAGTTTACTTTTAGAAGTGAAACTGGCTGAGAAGGCTGGGCTGTAGCTAATATATACGAATTCTTTTAATGCACCTTCTCCCGAGGTGCGACGTTCTCGATACCCCCCTGTGAGTCATCAAAGAGGGGCAAGTCGTTCTCGCTTATTTTTGGACAAGAAAAATTACAACCATTCCGTAGAACAAACACAAAATTGGAGGTCTGTATTCTCCTCAGACGTGAACTTCACTAAGACCAAATACGTAGAAACAGGCGACATGTTTGCGCAGGTCACCTTGGCTTGTTTGAAGGTCAAAGTGCAAGTGCTGTCACTGGACTTCTCCGATTCTAGACATATCAGCTGCTGCTGCTGTGTTGCAGATACTCTGTCATTTTTCTGTTCTCTTGTTTTCTGTTCACCGTTTTTGGTAATTTTTGACCATTCTAATAAGTAATACTTAACGTGCCCGGACGTCAAATGACGGCATTGAATTCGCATTGGCCTCATTTCTAAAAATGAAAAAAAAAAAAGAACTTCAGAGAGTGGTAGAAATTTACCCACAATAGTAACCTAGCTACAGAACTTGCTAGCCTATACGAGGCCTCCAAGGTATAGAGAAGGCTTGTCGGCCAATTTGTGACGTCGAACAGACGCCATCTTGGAATCGGGAGCGCTGCGTAATTCTTAAGCAACTTTGAGTGCCTAGGCTGTCAAAAATGACAGCGAAGAATTTTAGACGACCCATCTTCATTTAATATGCCTTTGTCACTAATATGCTTCTGAAACATACGCTACAACAGTCGACTCAAATGTAATAAGAGATAAGTGCTCTCTTTCAATAATTCATGTAAGGCCGACCGTACACTGAGGCGATGCGACGTGATATGTCATGCTTTCCTCCTCCCCTGCCCACCATGCGATAGCTGGAGAGTCACACGTGTACAGAGAAATGCATACAAAACGCTGGCCGCCCGCACACTGAGGCTACACGGTCCGTGCCACACCATGCGACGCTGTGCGACACGGTCGCAAATTGTGACAAGCTGCATTTTTCTTGCGATTTCATGTGCGCTTTTGTGAGCGCGCCTATGAACGTACACACACTGTGCAGTTGATATTGAGTGCCTTAATGAATAGAAATATTAACACTTTCCGCGTTTATCGAACAATTTATTTACTACAAAAAACCAATAATAGTACACATTTAAGTAGAAATTAACATAATCTTGTACTATATAAGCTTCATTACTTAAGAGTCCTTAAGTAGTTTTCGGGGCGACACTTGGCAATGCCCTGCAAACGTGCACGCATAATTATTGCCAGATGCTTTGATGCACATTTTATTTAAACGTAACAAATAAAGTATAAAGACAATGCTGTTGAATGCAGTTATTCGTTCCTAATACTATTGTATAAGGGTTGTAACAAGCTTAAACTGAAATAATAATACATACCAATATAAGAGCAGCAAGAGCAAAAATTTTCTGATTGACTTTCGAAGCAAGTGAATATCAATCCATGTGTACTGTAAAGAAAACACTTTCAGTTGTACAGTTGCAGCAGCGCGTTTCCCGCCTAATTTCTCCGTTTGCGCGCACACTTGTCGTGTCGCTTCAGTGTGCGGGATGGGATGCGACGATCTACGATTTAACTGTCACATGGTGGGCAGGGGAGGAGGAAAGCATGTCATATCACGTCGCATCGCCTCAGTGTGCGGTCGGCCTAAGAAGCAGGATAATAATTATTTTCTCCCACAATGGGACACCCGCGGAAAAAATCTTACATTAGCAAGCAGCAAAGCCTTAGGAATTTAAAGAAATTACCCGCCGCGTGTCCATAATACCGAACAAGCTATCAGTTCATCAAAGATTTTGTGTTGAAGTGAATTCTGCACCGTGAAAAGACAGCAAGCTGAAGGAAATAATATCTACTGCCCGTGAAAAATCATCGCTTCGTACGCCCTTCGTTGATTAGCTTCTGAATTTGTACGTGACAAACCGAGAACAGACATAAGGTTTGATGTATGGAGAAAGTTATAAAAATAAGACTGCATGATGGCGCTAAGAGAAACTGCAATATAGTCCTTGTTCTGATTTCAAGAAGTGTTTCAAGCAATAAGTGCATTGAGATAAAGGTATAATTAAGGATCCACTTTCGCCATCTTCGACATCCTGGTCATCGATCTCAAACCTATTTACAAAAATGCAACCTGGTTATTTTTCACCTATCAATTTTGTTAAAAGGGGGACACGAAACATACGTATCTATAAACATATAAATATATCAATAAATAAATAAACGTACGACGGTGATAATACTATGTTTGCTAATTTTTTTTTTTTTGTGCTAGCTACCATTTCAATTATTTTTTGCCAAAGCTAATAAAGCTATATTTTTAACAATTCGATACAATTAATAATAGTAATATTAAAAACATTTGTTTCCTGCACTTCACCTAGCTGTGATTTATGAGCGTGATACACAGATCGCATTGCTGCTCCTAATAAGGTAAGTTGTATTATACAAATTAGGGCCTACTATCCAGCTTATCTGTGCTTAGTACATTCAGTTAATAATCTGCAAGTGCTATAATTCAGTCACTCATTGTAGGTATAGTTCCAAAGTTTTTCTAGTATTTGTGAAGCCAACTAAATGAATAGCCTAAACTTTTGATGCAGTGTTGCAGACTTAGTTTGGCATATTTTGATACTCAAGTGAATGGGAAAATGGTTCTGTGGTATATTAATTACTTTGAATATTTGAAAAAGGTAATATGAATACCTTGGAAATATTTCAGCGCCATGAAAACCTTGCAATAATTTCGTCCAAAGGATGTGCAGCAGTCTCAACTGTTTTATGAATGTATAACCTGAGGCCTAAAGCCTATCTTCTGTGTGTGCTGCTCAAACGTTAACAATTGATATACAGTACTTATCACTGGCGATGCATTTGCACGGTTTTCATGTTATCTGTATGTAAGATTTTAGAACGACAATAAGGTTTTCTTCCTGTCTAACTACTTTAGGGCAACATGTCTAGTACCCGTCCACCATGCTAGTAGCCGTCCACTTGGCACTAAAAAACTTCCTGTGAGAAAACTAGCAGTGCTAGAAAGCCGTACATAGGCTTAAACTGTAGGCTAGGTAGTGCCGCACCATCCCTGAATTGACGGGCGAAAAGAATTATGCAAAAAGAAATGGTGGTGGTTTTCACATTTTTTCACGTTTTAGTGAAAAAATGTGAAAACCACCACCATTTCTTTTTGTTTAATTTTTCCTGCCTGTCATTTTCAGGCATCGTGCGGCACTACTTGGCCTACAGCCTAAGCCCATGTACGGCTTTCTAGCACTGCTAGTTTTCACCCAGGAAGTTTTTTCAGTGCCAAGTGGACGGCTACTAGCATGGTGGACGGGTAGTAGACATGTTACCCCAATAATTGTTACTCACTGGAAACACTTTTTTTGGCTCAAAAATGCATAATAATGAAAAGTAATGATATCGGTGATAGTAGTACATTCTGCTGTAGGAGATTAGAGTGTAGACTTGCAAAAAGAAAAAGCGTCATGTTTCTAAGTCATATTGACTTGAGGCATTTAGCCGGTTTAAACCCGGTCACTTGCCTCATTCATTGCTGCATTATTTTGCTGCATGTTTCATAGATTATTAACAAAGCCCTTTATGCTCAACATTCACCTGGTTTTCTAAAGATGGCCCACCGAACTTTATTTACTGGTACGTCTTATTTGTTTCTTGGGAAAAAGAGTATTAACAACGGACATGTATTTCCATAATTATAAAGTGACGTCATAAACGAATCCACAGACCTGCACAGACTTGACCCTGCCGGGTCAAGTTCGCTCGTCTGCGTCTGCGAGAAACTTAGTAGCTACCCAAACCCAATCCAATCGTTAGGTTAGGTTAGGTTAGGTTAGGTTAGGTTAGGTTAGTCTAGGATCAAAACTCGGCAATAAGCCTATAAAAGTATCGAGAAGCCTGACATAGCCCGCTCGAACGTTTTATCATGAGCTCGCTCGAACTGGGCCCCACTCGAAACGTCTCAGCCGGAGCTCGCTCGAACT
>LQNS02001578.1:4330782-4344434 GCA_001587735.2 Parhyale hawaiensis | reverse complement strand
TAACCGCTGAAGTTGGAGGTGTAATGGTGGGAGAGTTCCAGCCAGTCCATATACAGCAGCCGCTACCAGCGACGGCCGCTGAGAAGCGCTCCAGTGTACATTTAATCCAAGTCTCAGATACTCGATGATATTATCAAGGACGTTGAAGATTTTACTCAGGGAAAATGCTGTTTTCTTGAGGAAGAAATCAAATAGAGAAAAGTATTTGCTGACAAGAAATCCTCGTGTTCTTTACCCGCCTGCCGTCCACTGAGGAATATCCCAGCATTTGCTCACGTACTCAAAAAGAGTATGAGCGTGAACTCTGAGCAAATGAATATTGGAGGTGACTAAATTATTACAGATGAGGGTACAAATTTCGATACATGAGAGGGCTAAGAGAACCTGAAGGCCAATGGTCGTTAGTTATTATATTTCAACGTTGGCAAAGCAGGAAGGCATCGAAATATAATACTACCGTACGTTTGTTATTATCTGCCACAAGGTTTATTTTCCACAAATCCGTTTTCAACGACGCAAGATAGGATGGCCACAGTCTCCAACCTGTCTATTTTGCTAGAGTGGGGCAAAAACTGAACAGTTCCACAAATGAATTGATGAATACACTTCAGTATCTATCATACAATTGGTTTAAGCCGAAAGATATAAAATAATATTAATACGCTTGTATCTACGTCAGTGTGTTTAGCTCTACACAAATAGATCGGAGGAAAATAGAGGTCTTCCTTAATTCAACCGTTTCATATCTACGCTTTCATTTTTCTTTATGAAAATTTTATTCGCTTTGCTGGTAGCGGATGACATTCCTCATACGGTCAGAGGCGTAGGCAGGATACGCAAATTTGATATCTTTGATGATACTTCGGACGAGGTCCAGGTGACGTTATGCACGGCACCCATCTTGTGCAGAAGTGATGCTGCAGTCCGTGACCAGCGGGATGGCTAAAGCGAGTTATCCCCACAGTTCACGGAGCTGCTCACAGTAGGTTTATCTGGCACTTTCAGTAAGCATGCGCCCAGTAAGTTTTTAAATTTCGCAGTCTCTGTACCGGTGACATTTCAAATGTGTCGTGGCATTTTGTTGAATAATCTCGCCCCTCTGACCATGAAACTATTAGAATGCCCTGTGGCTATCGCATCACCACCAGTTTTGATCGGAATTCGCACTTCAGAAGTGCGACCAATATGGTTTGAGTGTCTGGCCTGGATTCGCCCGTTGACATTGACAGTAATTCCTTCTAGAATTTTCCAAATAGATATGATCGTAAAGCGCTCGAAGCTCCTTTGAACTGAGTACATTTGAAGTTGAGCGAGTCTTTAGTGATAGTTTAATTCTTTCATGCCTCGGATTTTGGCAGTGAACGATCTCTGGATAGCTTCGAGGCGTTCTAAGTCTTTCCGTTTGCTTTGCATCCAAAGAGGTGAACAGTATTCAATACTTGGCAGTATCAGTTTTTTCCATAAGATGAACATTGTGTCCCCAGGTAAAGAAAATGGGTTGGCATCTCTCCTCTAAATTTATTTCTCGAAGAGAATATGCTGATGGGAAAGCATCAGCCAATGCAGTGCGATGTCTGAGGACATGCAATGACATCTTGAGAATAAAAGAGTACTCTGCAGCGAGTGAAACAATTAACCCAATCTATTTTCGTTTATTGTATATTGCTTTGTATTGCATTAAGTAAAGCAGAAAAATGATCGGTCATTGATCAGTATCCACGGGTCCCGAAATAATGAGAAAAAATCGGATACGCCGACAAAAAAAAAAATTGGATCGTGTAATCTTATTGAGAGCTAAATTATCTGTAAACTGTATGAAACGGAGTTTTAAAAATGTGTGCAAATACAAGGAGAACATTGGAAGAAGCATCGTCGTATTTCTATGTTTTCATCAAGACACAAGAGCGAATTCTTTACTGAGAGAACAAATGCTTGATACTTTAAGTGAGCATTAACAAATCGTCAAATTTTCGAGGGTCACCCACGGTTCACGTTAGCATGTAAGAGGAAAGGTTAGGCGAGATATAAGGTAGACGAACTGTGTAACGATAGACCGGGTTAAGCGGTGGACGTTAGTTTAAACGGTGTGGGTTATGAAGCTAGAGGCGCTACCTCAAAATTGAATAAGGTGAGTGAAAACATTCCCTAACTGCGTGTGTCACGCTCTTCACTAATAGATAGAAGGAAATTAGAGCATCCCGAGGTACTCTTTTATACGACCCGGGAAGGGATCAAAGGAAGAAGGAGTCAAGTTCATATTTCTGCTCCTACGGCTCGCAGGTCTAGGGTAGAAGCTTCACGGCCAGACTTGGGACAATTTCAACCTCGGTATGTGTGATACAGGTTCGAGCGTATCATAATTAAAGAACAATTCTTTTGTTCTTTAGAATTTCCACAGGTTCATTCACTATTAGATAGGGGAAAATTCGGATGATATGGGACTAAGATATCTCTGAAGAACCTTGCTTCTTTTCTGTAGAATTTCACGGGTTCCAGCTGCACCCACAGCAGCGTAATCAGAAGGGTAGTAAGAATCGTTCCCATGTTTCATTGGACTGAATTCGTCAGGATTAAGTGACGGACGTTATTTATGTGGTAGGTTAGATTAGAGGAGCTGCGTTAGATTAGGTGCGTTATAGTAGCGTAGATTAGATTGCTACATCTTATAAAGTGAGAGCATTACCTAATCAGTGAATTCCCACGGGTCACGACATAATTAAGCTTGGATAGACAGACAATGATGAGTTGGAATGAGTTCATCTGGGATAAACGACGGACGTTTACTCAGACGGGGTGGGATACGTTAGCAGAGCTGCATTAGGTCAAACAGAGGTAAGTTACAGTAGTGTAGCGTGGGTCTGGTATCTTTTGCAAGGTATAGACTTTATTCAACCGTGCAACTCCACGGGTACCGCTAGTGAATTATGATTTCCATTGAAATAATCCAGCAGTTTTGCAGGAGAAATATTATCCAAACTTGTGGACCCGTGGGTGAACAAATTCCCGCCATAATCGATATGTTTGCCTAATACCTATAGGCCGGTGCAGAATCTTCTCTGACTTACTTCACTTTCTTCATTGATCCTTTGTCTTGCTCTCATCCTTAGGTCTTCTCTATCAATAGGCAGAAGTAAAATTTTCAGGAAAATGTTCCAATAAATGTTAATGCCACGCCAGTCAGGTTAGCTTATATACAATGTTTGCGCACCGTAGCAATGATAGCGTTGATACCGTCTTCCTAACTCAAATATCTGCTTCAATTAAAGTGTTAAAATTTTGGCCTATGAAGAGAAAACTGTTTCGTGAAATTAGAAAGGCAGTAAGCTAGAAAAAATAATTGTCTACTGCCGTGAAAAGCATCACTTTCAGAGCGCTTCGTCGACCATCTGCCGAATTTATACGTCGTGACCTGAGAAAAAAAAGTTGTAAAATCGGACTCCATAAGCTGCAGTCATGTTGTTCCGATTTCAAGAAAGTGTTTCAAGCAGGACGTGTCTTCAGATAAAAGGATGAAGATTAGCCTTCGCCATCTTCTGCAACCTGGTCATCGATTTACAAATCTGCAATCTGGTCTTTTTTTGCCTATTTCCTTCAAAGCGGACACGAAATAAATACACGAAGCGTTTCATGTATAAGGATAAGGACTAGAATTTAATATCATGGGATAAGGATACCGGGCACAGTAAAAAAAATGTTGCGATTTCTTATATATAGGCTGTGTCCCTCTTTCTCCAATGCTTTTTTTCTGTCGCGATCGTGAATTAGACTGGCGGAACACCACTTTCAGTCACAACTCTCCACCCGGCTCTGGTGTTGTCGCCCGGTGATAGCGATATAGGCTCTCTTTATTACCTGTGTATTTTTTTAAGTTAAAATTAAAGTCAGAGGCATACACTGATCTCCCTTGATCTATTGAACGTTCAGCAAAAGCTGCCTGTCATGCAACTGCTGCCATTCTGAATAAAGTGACCAACCGCATTTTGGATAACTAATTCGTCACCACCTTCACTATGCAGTGCGCGTGGGCATTAAATTGTCTGCCTTGGTATTGGGAAATCATAAGAACTCTTTACGCCTGAGGTCATCATGCGGTGATGCAAAGAAGTAATTTCGCAGATTTGCCAACTTGAACGAAATAACAAGCATTTATGTTTGCCAAAAGAGCGTTTTAATAAAAACTCATTGCACTGTTTTGGATGATCTTGGCCCTGACTTTTTGTGAAAGCGTGAAGATATTGATGTTGTAAGACTTGTACGATAGAGATCATAGAGACATAGCATAGATATGATGATAGAGGTTAACGGTAAAATAACGGCTAAAACATCTTTAATTTCCTTTACCATTGAATTAAACAAGCAATTGTCTTATTGATTTAAAACAATCTCATTTTACATTTAGCAGAAGAAGATGATTTGGAGAAAATATGAAATTATCTACCCTTGACAGGAATACGCCTAGGCTGAAAATTAGTGCATCCTATGCATTCATATTCTGCTGCATTCATGTAGCGCCCTAAGAGATTTTAAAATTGCGAATCAACTTCTTCGGCTGCCCGATAAATCAATCAGTGATGAGTTTCTAAAACGCTTTACACCATACGAAAGCATATACTTTTTTCACCGCAGAGCAAACACTTTTCGTGTAACTATAGTTACGTTCCACTCGCTGTGTATTAAACTTGCAATATAATTACCCAATGTTTCTATCCACCA
This sequence comes from Parhyale hawaiensis, assembly GCA_001587735.2. Taxonomy (NCBI): domain Eukaryota; kingdom Metazoa; phylum Arthropoda; class Malacostraca; order Amphipoda; family Hyalidae; genus Parhyale; species Parhyale hawaiensis. The sequence goes on along the minus strand of LQNS02001578.1, from coordinate 4,339,721 downwards.
TCACAACTTGCCCCAGTACTGGTATCCCTGCCATACCTGACTTGCTCTGTTTCCTGCTCTTCACCACTCCACTGTAGCTCCGCCCCTTTCTGCAGTTTAATTTAATGGCAGCACAAACAACCAAATACCATCATAGGTACATTAGGAAAATACCATACCAGTTTTCCAAGAGCTGTATATGGAAAAATATTCGTGACTTGAACTGTAGAGCTCTCTCTGGTCAGCGATAGCATTGACTTAACTCGACTGATCTGTTGCTGTAGCTAGTCATTACTTGAACCCAAAAATGCTGAACTACTAAAACATGGGTTCTTACTCCAGCGTTTTCCGTTTTTTCTCAGAGATCGTGGAACATTTACCAGCCCCAGGTAATGCGTTCGCTGCTAAACTTATCCATTAACTTAATAATTATCTTAAATGAACGAAAATGAACTCAGATAATGAGATACCATTTCACCTAAATTGTGTAATTTTGATGATGGTTTTGCAACAAATAAAGCTTCCTTGCTTATAGATCAAGAGACATAGTACAGAGACCCGAAAGTGAGTTATGTAAACAGTGCAATAATTGTATTCTTCCTATGCCTGAACCTTAAATTTGAAAAGAAACATCATCCGCTGTTTCTCCCTAAAAAGGATTTAGCATCGACCGTGGTTGAGCCAGTTCTGTGATGACGCAAATAGAACATAAGCCTGATAAAAAAAAAATACATAGACTTTTGTACCAGTGTCGGTACACATGGACTAACACGGGCAGAGTGAACAGTATAGGCTTCAACCTCTGATCCACCTGTTGGAACAGCCGTCTGGTTCGGCGCCGCCTGGCTTTAGGACCGAAAATAAAAATTTTACCGTCGCACTTGAGCTAGCAGAGGGACGGCGAAATTAATAACTTGGGCAGCTGAGTAACCTGGCGCAGCTTCGCATCCCACACCTGCTCGCTCTGGAATTAGGAAAGGTAAAATAACGAAAAAAATTGTTTTTCCACACTTGTGCCAGAGCAGCGACAACACTGGGCTGACTTTAACACCTGGCTTTCTCGGTAAAAACTGAAGCTGGGTTGGAAAATAAGAAAAAACGTACATGTTTTTCTCAACACCTGAACCAATGGAGACTGACAGGGTAACGATTTCGAGCCTATGATAGATGATGCCAAATTACAGGACCGGAGCCGAGTCTCCTGGACTGGTTGTGTTCTTTTGCAATTGGTGGGTGACGTCATCTTTCGTTCTTAAAAAAAATTGTTCTTATATACCTGTTTTAAGTGAGATTCGTAGAAAATCCATTGTTATGTACGTGACTTTCCTAACGGTTCCATTTTTGTAAACTTCTACATATCACTTAGGGAGAGTGATTTTTATTAGTTGCAGTGTATTCAAGTTCTATTAGCGAGTTAGTTACGTAATATGCCGTTACGCTTTATTTTATCGCGACAGACTTCAAAATATCAACCTATTGGATTAAAGTACATTCTCTGACATATTAACAAGCTGACAGAGTCAGTGTTTATTGCCGTACGCCTCTTTATTATACCGTATGCCATCCTCGTGATGCTTATGCACCAAAACGTTGCCTTTTGAACAGCAAATAATGTTCCTGCAACATCCATAGTTGCAATTTTTGCCGTGAAAATCATGACACATTACCACCCTTGCTCCTTACTGCGTTAGAAGTACAGTGCAGTCCAAAACTAAGAGACAAATTTTCAAAACGGCATAACTTTTTTTCTAACCATGCCAGGTACTTCTTCTTTTGCTCACTATTAGCCTGTAAGATCTTTATTATTGTGTTAAAATTTGAGACATGTATGAAGGATGAAGCAAGCTGATCCTATTGACGCAACAGATTTCATTTCAACACAAAAATCTTCGATCTACTAGCTGAAGGCATGTTCAGTATCATGGATACACGGCGGGTAATTCACTAAAGCTTTGCTGCTTTCTAATGTGAAATTATTTCCGCTTGTGATCCATGGTGGGAGACGATTCAATTGGAAAATAAAGCACTTATCTCTCATCACTATTTGAAATGGCTGTTGTAGCGTATCCTACAAAAACATATTGAATGAAACGGGTCGAGCTGTCATTTTTGACAACACGGGCACTCTAGCCTACGATATAATAAAGACCGATGTGTATATATTTGCTTGTTTGTTTATTTATCTGTTTATTCATTTCTTTATCCCAGGTTGACGGCTGTGGTTATCCTGTCAAGCGTCATATAATTGATCGGTAGAAGATTGATGAGAGTGCAGTTACAGTATCGGGCGGCCTTGTTTGAATGCATTTCTTGCATTGCTGAGAATGAAATAGCAGTACTGAAGATTTCTGAAGCTTTCAATAGTACTCTCATGCATCTTGATTCATAGTTTCTTCCCTCACTTAATTTCGTTGCGCCATTTATTCAACCAAATTTAATTCAAAGGTCGATGAAACAGCTTTCACTAAGTAAAAACCATTGATCCTGTGTAGTATATCTTACCGGATCCACAATACCGAATCGAAGCTATTTCTTTGAGCGATGCTGATCGGCTTGCAAAAGGCAAGTAATTTTTTCCATGTCACAGCGCAAATAAAGTTTCCATATTCTGCAACTGTGAAGCCGAAAACGCTAATCTCAGAGAGCGTTTAGGTTAGCAGTTGTAATAACGAATGTATGATCAATGAAGAAGGTCATCACAAATTCTTTGCTGTCATTCTTGACAGCGCGGGCTTCTAGTAATTATATCTACTGTACATAATACCATGATCGTATCTTAAATTCCGGACAACGCTAGTGTTCTCGAGTTAGAAAATTTGTTTAAGCGTACTTTCTGCTAATAATATATTTACAATATTAGAACTTATCTGACACAGAAATATTTAAAAAGAAATTATTACAAGGGCCAGGGTATCTGTCCTTCGTTGCTTTCACCATCTGTTACAGCTGTTCCCCATCTCTGTTATAGCTGTTCACCATCTCTGTTATAGCTGTTCCCCATCTCTGCTATAGCTGTTCACCATCTCTGTTATAGCTGTTCACCATCTCTGTTATAGCTGTTCACCATCTCTGTTATAGCTGTTCCCCATCTCTGTTATAGCTGTTCACCATCTCTGTTATAGCTGTTCACCATCTCTGTTATAGCTGTTCACCATCTCTGTTATAGCTGTTCCCCATCTCTGTTATAGCTGTTCCCCATCTCTGTTATAGCTGTTCCCCATCTCTGTTATAGCTTCTCTTTACCAATGCCAGGTTGTGCCACACCGCGCTATCAATGATCTACTAACTCTGTGTTTCTTGAAAGAAGTCAGTCAACAAGTTCATTCGTACTGTGCATCCAGCTTCTTTGCAAAAGATACATCCAGATGTTTTACGGCCACTATAAATGAGATAAGATTTTGATGTATTGCACTTACTGTTGTGTCACAGTTGGTGTAGACCTGCAGGCTTTGGATGCCGCAGTAAAAAGTTTATAAGAGTTTTCGGGTCAGTCTTGCTCATGTCAAAACCATAGCCAGATGCTATCACCTATTTACCTCCGACAAGGAGGTATTATTTTTGCCGCGTTTGGCTGTCTGTTTGTTTCTTCACACGTCTGTCACCAAGATAACTCAGAAAATTATGGATGGATCGTTCCTCAATTATTGATGAGAATTTGTAGGCATCTCAGGAGGAACAAGTTCTTAACTTTTTTTTAAGATCCGTTAAGCCGATTGTTTGTTTACTGACTTGTTTGTTTGCTTGATTTTAGCGCCTCCTGTTGTTCCGGTAGCGTTCGGTAACTCAGAAAGTTAAAGACTGATCGTTGTGAAAGTTGCAGATATTGCTAGGCTTATTAATAGTAGCCAAGGATCAATTTTTACGTTGATCTATTGGTTCGTGTGTTTGTTTGTCTTATTGTTTATTTCTGTGTTTGTTTGTAACATAGCTTCAAAAGTAATGAACGGATCTTCGTGAAGTTCGTAGGATATGTTAGAAATATTAAAAGACACAAATGAGCAAATTTCGTTACGATGGATTCTTCTGTTTGTGTGCCTGCTTAATATTTACCAAAGTGTTTTTAAGCAATATAACTAAAGTTATCAATTAGTTTTCATGAAATTTGCAGGAATTGTTAGAAATATAGACGATACTACACGCCAAATTTTGAAGATGATGGTGATTGGTCTGTCCGTTAGTGAATTTGACATATGTTTGTCCAAATGTTTGTCAGAACATAACTCAAAAGTTAGGGATGCATGTAGAAGAAAATTATAGAAGCTGCTATTACTATCATGAAGCACAAATGACCCAATTTTAGTGATGAATAAAGAAAATTCTAATTTCAAAACTAACATGAATCTTTCGTTGACATTGACTTAATTTTCGGAATGTATGCGTTCTCAGAGTGCTTTTATTTACTATATTTTCATTATTGATGGAGCAAATGAAGATTCAGCGACCACTTAACTAAACGACAAGTATCACTTTTCACACCTAGGCATGACTAGCTATGCGATGTGGCAGACATGTTTTCATTTGTTGCTTTATAACTTTTTCATACTTTGTTTAGGATATTTTGCCTACTTCCTTAGCATTCGGTAATAGTTTGCAAATTTGTACATATATTTCAAATTTGTATGCGTAACAAATTCACTAAAAAATAAAGGCTCAAAGTGTAACATTTTAAGTCAACTGTTTATCATATCCTCCGGTTTTTATTCAGATTTTGACATTGTCCAAGTCTCAACTTCAGAATGAATAAAAGAGCCAAGGGAATTTTAAAATCATATTTCGGGCCTAAGTATTGCCCATCATCAGCACGAAAATCTGTAAGAATACACAAAGAATTAAGTGAAAGGAGAATACACAAATCCTCTAAAGTCTAAAGAAAAACAGTTAGAGCCGCTAAAAACATAAATAAAAATATATATATATTCTAAAAATAAGTAATGATTTGCAATGGTATGAACTCTGGGAATCGTTGAACTCTGGTTTTGATTTCGTAATATGCAATGACTCTAAAATTCTAAGGTTGATAAAACTTTTTGCAGTGCTTATTATCTTAAAAAATGTCTTCCTTGACTACACTATTGCACTGTGTTGCATGGTCTCTAATGCTAGACTGAACAGGATGCGTTAAAATATTGCCAGTTGTCGAACTCCTTCCCATGTGATCAACCTCTCAAGCTACCAGACAATCTGCAAGTGAACTTCCTAGATATGTCAGCTGAAATACTAGAAACAGATTTCGAAACTCTAACGAGAGGCTGCACTGCAGCGTTGAACAATGCTCTAATAGCTATCTTGGAAGCAAGCATTCTGGCTGCTGCCGAACAATATTGTAAAAAAATTAATCGGCGGTGTATTAATTTATTCAACGATCAAAGGGTAACTAAGTTGTAGAGCGGTGCCAATTTGTATTAAGCCGCGGTCACCGATTGAATTTCACCAAATTGGAGGTTACCTGCCGGCTGGCGTGCCCACTTATGTCAGTCCCTTCATGCATTTTATTGCGTGAGCACCGTGCAGCTGTCGCTCCCTTGTACAGTTACCTTAAAGGTCTTTAATTCATTTTCTTCCTTGCCCAGCGAACCTTGTGGCATTGCCGGCGTCTCCTCTGTACCCATGATTTGGGTATTTTGGGCTGACATTAAGAGCACAGTGCCCTAAGCGAATATCGGTCTATCCCGTTCTTGTATTGAAGTTTAACGAATCCGATCAGTCGATGCTCCTTTGTACAGTCACCGCGTATGCTGTGCCTCGAGGTTCTGTCGCTGCAGCCCCACCGGCGTGTGGAATCCTACAAGTACAGCCCCCGCGGTGTGGTCGCTTGGATTCAACCTCAGCGTGGAACGCTCAGAGCACGGAGCGCCATCTTGTTTCCGTTGGTTACCTTCTCTTTCTGGTCCTCCCGCCAGTCTGTTCGACCATTTCTAATTTCAATTACGCGTCTGGAACTGAGCTTATTTACATTGTCATGGTATGCCCGTTATTTCCTCCGCCAAGGAGGTTATGTTTTCGTCGAGTTTGTCTATCTATCTGTCTTTCTGCCTGTCTGTCATCAAGATAACTAAAAAATTTATGGACCGATTTTGACGAAGTTTACAGGGATTGTTAGATATGTTAGAGGGAACAGATGATTACTTTTGGTGAAGATCTGTCCATCCGTTTGTTCGTTTGCCTATTTTTTTGTTAGTGACATAACTTAAAAAGTAATTATGGATTTTCATGAAATTTACATGAGTTGTTGGGTTTATTACAGAGAGTAATCGATCAAATTTTGTCGCTGTGTTTGATTTTATGTTCGGTAGCGCAATAACTCAAAAAACTAGAGCACTCGGAGAGTGCATACTTCCGCCAAGAAAGGCAACCGTTACAAAAAATTAAAATTGCTTCTGAGACTAAGATTACCTCCGCCAAGGAGGTTATGTTTTCGTCGGGTTTGTCCGGTTGCGTGCTTATTTGTCTGTCTTTCTGTCTGTCATCAAGATCACTCAAAAGTTATGGACCGATTTTGACGAAATTTACAGGGATTGTTTGATCTGTTAAGTATAACAGATAATTAACGTTTGGTGAAGATCCGTCCATCCGTTTGCTTGTCTGCCTCATTTTTCTCAATGCTATAGCTCGAAAAGTACTGGACGGATTTTTACGAAATTTACATGAGTTGTTAGGTATTTTATGACAAGGGAATGATCAAATTTTTGCGTCGTTCCGTTTATTTGTTTGTTCGTTTGTCACTGTTTTTACTTTTATGTTTGTTAGTACAAAAACTCACAAAATAATCAATGGATCTTCATGACATTTATAGGAACTGTTTTTTTAGAAATGTTAAAAGGCATAAATTTTCAAATTTTGGTGCAGATCGGTTCGTTCGTTTGTATGTTTGACTCATGTTTGTCATAATGCTTGTTAGCAGCATAACTCAAAAAAATTATGACCGGATCTTGAAAAAAATTTCTGAAGCTGTTAACACTATCGGCAAGCACAAATGATTAGATTTTAGTGTTGATTCAGAGAAAATTATTGTCTCAGAACCAATTTTAATTTTTCGTAACCGCTGCCTTGCTTGGCGGAGGTATGCGCTCTCAAAGTGCTCTAATATAATAATGTTATTAATCAATATTATCTCTTAACATTAATTTAATCTTCAAAAAAATGTTAATTTAACGTTATTCCACATTTTGAAATGATGTTTCAGACTAACAAGTTAAATAAAATTCTTTAACATTAAAAAATATTAAATAAATATTAAAAGGATGATTAAGACTAACAAATAAAATATATTTTTTAACGTTTCTCTTGACTGTTTTTGTCCATTAAGTCACCATTCTACCAGTTAACGATGCTGACCCCCGCAAATGCCTTGATGACAGACAGAAAGAGAGATAGACAAACAGAATATCAGACAAAAAGACAGACAAACCTTGTGTAATATTTACCTCCGCCAAGGAGGTTATACTTCCGTCGGGTTTTTCTGTCTCTTAGTCTTTCGTTCTCTCTGTCTGTATGTCACCAAGATAACTCAAAAAGTTAGGGACGGATTTTGACGAAATTTACAAGGATTGTTTGGTATGTTAGGAGGAACAAATAACTAACTTTTGGTGAAGATCTGCCATCCGTTTGCTTGTTTGTTTGTCTGCCTCATTTTTCTCTATGCCATAACTCAAAAAGTTATGGATGGATTTTCATGATATTTACACGAGATGTTAGGTATATTACGAAGAGTAAATGACCAAATTCTTGTGATGATCTGTTGGTTCGTTCGCGTGTTTGATTTTATGCTTGTCAACGTAATAACTCACAAGAATTTGAATGGATCTTTATGAAATTTACAGTAGCTTTTAGTAATGTTAGAAGATATAAATGATTAGATTTTTATGCAGATCGGTTGATTCGTTTGTATGTTTGGCTTATGTTTGCCACACTGTTTGTTAGCAGCATAACTCAAAAAGTTTCGAACGGATCTTCAAAAAAATATTACAGAAACAATTAATACTATCAAAAGGCACAAATGATTAGATTTTGGAGTTTATGCATAGAAAATCAGAGGTTTGCGCTCTTAGAGTGCTTTAGTTTCCTTTGTATCAACACCAAAATCCAATCATTTGTGCCCATCAATAGTGTTAGCAGCTTCCGTAATTTTGTTTTTTAAATCCATTTATAACTTTGTGAGTTATGCTGCTAACAAGCATTATGACCAACACGCCGATCTACCCAAAATTGGAACATATATGCCTTCTAACATTACTAACAACTCCTATACATTTCATGAAGATCCATTCATTATTTGTTGAGTTATTGTGCTAACAATCATAAAATTAAAAGCAGCGACAAATGAGTCGTTACAAAAATTTGGTCATTTACTCTTCATAGCATACCTAAAAACTCATGCAAATTTCATAAAAATCCGCCCATCCCTTTTTGAGTTATAGCATTGAGAAAAATGAGGCCAGCAAACAAACAAATAGACGGATCTTTACCAAAACTTCATCATCTGTTTCTCTTAACATACCTAACAATCCCTGTAAATTTCGTCAAGATAGGTCCATAACTTTTTGAGTTATCTTGATGACAGACAGACAAACCCGACTAAAACAGGACGTCCTTGGCAGAAGTAATTAGCAATGGATCTTTATGAAATTTTCAGGAGTTGTTAATAAAGTTAAAAGACGTAATTGAGCAAATTTTGGTGATGATCGGTAGTTCTGTTTGTGTGTTTGACTATTCTATGTTAAAATTTTTATAAGCGCAATAACTCAAAAATTATGGATGGATCTTTATGAAATTTTCAGCCCTTGTTGGTAATGTTAAAAGATATAATTATCTCCGCCAAGCAGGTTATGTTTTCTTCGTGTTTATCTGTCACCAAGAGAACTCAAAAACTTAGGAACCGATTTGGATGAAATTTACAGGGAATGTTAGGTATGTTAAGAAGAACAGATGATTAACTTTTGGTGAAGATTTATTCATCCGTT
>LQNS02001578.1:4317567-4330648 GCA_001587735.2 Parhyale hawaiensis | reverse complement strand
GATCGGTTTGTTCGTTTGTATGTTTGACTCATGTTTGTCATTGCGTTTGTTAGCAGTAATACTCAAAAAGTTATGAACGGATGTTCACGGAAATTGCATAAGCTATTAATACTATCAAAGGCCACAAATGATTAGATTTGGAGTTGATACAAATAAAATTGTGGTTTTAAAGCCAAACTGAATTTTTCGTTACAGTTGCCTCACTTGGCGGATATATGCGCTCTCGCTCTAATTCATATGTTTTCGTGATGATCGGTAGGTCCGTTTGTGTTTGACTTATGTTTGTAAAAAATGTTTGTTAGCAGCATAACTCGCAAAGTTATGAACGTATCTCCAAGAAAATTAAGGACACTGTTAATATTATCAAAAGTCACCAGAGATCAGATTTTGGTGTTGATAGAAGGAAAATCATGGTTCCAAAGCCGATTTGAATTTTTCGTTACCGCTGTTTTGCTTGGCGGAGGTATGCACTCTCAGAGTGCTCTTGTTCTAAAAGCGGAGATCTTCTACTCTGTAGTGAGTGGCTACCATAACTTAAGTCATCTATCTTTTGAATTCCTGGCTCAGTCGCCCTCTAACTTTGTTCTCTTATTTTTTTCTTATTTCAAGAAGGATTCTATCCATACTGGTGCATCCTAACATCAGGTGTGTACCAATGTAGTCTTCCTACAATCTCTATGCTTTTGAATCGTTCAGGACGGGTAGGGCGGAATATGAAGAAGCACTATTGTCGTTGGACTGCCGGCCAACTGTTTGGGAAGCGGCTGCTGCTGCTGGGATTCAGGGATACCTTACTGAATGTGTGCATCTTTGGACCTGCAGCTATCTTCCTCGTCCTGCAAGATAGAATTTAGACGAGAATTTCGCTTGTAACTGACTCTACATAAAGTACAATTTTTTTCCTAACGCATACTTTCCGTATAATATTTTGGGTAGGTATATGAATCATATTTATACTTCATTTGCCGATCAACTTGTAACTATTCTCACATTGCATTCTGGTAGTATATTATGCGCAGTCAGACTCTTACCTTAAAAATTCAAATTAATTTGCCTTAATAATTTTTCGGGTTCTCGCTTGGTGCCGCCGTAGGAAGTTGCCCTTCGATTTTGAAAGACTGAATTTTTATTCCGCAGCGAGCTGTACAGTCGCAGCACCCACTTCTGTAGCTGCTCCGTTTCTCCATTCGTTACTTCCCGGGGCGGTGGCGATCTCCGTTTCTTGGGACCGCTACAGTTGGTGGCAAAAGTTGCGACCTCTGACTGTTAGCGCCGAAACCTGCACTTTACAACCAGTCTGCCAAGCAGCTGATCTATCATTAACTACTACTAACTATCTTGTCAATATTAAGCGATTCTTTTTCGCATTGCTCTCAGTATTAAGCTTTTCTATTGCCTTATAATCCAGTGGGTTTATTCCACACTTTAGTGAGATTGTTGTATAGCATTAAACGATTTTTAAAGGATTTTTGCAGACTTTAGTTGAGTTTTGCGTTTGTACAGAAGCTATGTAAGAGCAATATTAACTATTCTTCATTCCCTTTTGAAGGAGCCTAATCCTGTTATAGTTCGCAAAGTGTATTATCTTCAATAAAATTCTAGACTATTTATTTTAATTTCGATCCCTGTGTATGGAATTTGCACCAACTCCTGCGCGGAGTTTTTTATAATATATGAAAAAAAAGAGCTCTCAACAGAAATGGACCTCTCTGGATGAATCGGACGGTCAAGGATTGCATTACCAGGCAACGAATGTTGAACAAAACCTGGAAGCGTAATCCTACTGAAAAGAATGGATGCAATCACAGAATGGCACTTCGGGAAATGAAGTGGCATGTCAGGACGACTAAGCGGGAAAAAGAAAATTTCGTAGCCTTCATGGCAAAACGCAACCAGAAGGCATTCTATAAGTATGGGAATGAAACACTACTCAATAAAGAAACCATAGGTCCGCCCAGAACACCCAACGGTGATATCACCAATGACCTAGGAGACAAATCTGCTATTTTGAATGTATATTTAACTTTGGTATTTACAAAAAAGCTTTCGGTATTTATCATTGCCATTTATCATTGTTAAGAATATTCCAGAACCAGCCCCGATGCCAATTCCTTCAATACACAGGTGTGTTCTTAAGGAGCATGAGGTCCTGCAAGGATTGACTGACCAGAATGTGTACAAATCCACTGGCCCGACGAATTTTTCCTCTCGCTTACTGCGGAATATGACCCTAGTCCTAGCGACGCAGCTGCTAAAAATACTCAATAGGTCTTTAAGCCCCGGAGTAGTTCAAGAGGATTGGAAATTTGCTGACGTGATCCCAATTCACAAAGAAGAGAGGAAAAATAGTTCCAGTAATTACTGACCAATTAATCTTACCTCGGTTGTGCGTAAACCACTGAACGTCTCTTGAAGAAGCGCATCATAGACCACCTCAGAATGCCCCAACTCATTTCCGACACCCAGCACGGCTTCCGTGATCGAAGAAGCTGCCTAAATAACTTCGTAGACTTTTTTCGAATATCACAGGGATAAGAGACAATGAAAAAATGTCGACCTCGTTTACCTAGACTTCTAAAAGGCATTTGACAACGTTCCCCATCAGCTGATATTGAAAAACTAGAAGCCCGCGGCATACAGGGAGACTATTCAAATTGGATCCGTGTTTGGCTCACTGGTAGACAGTAGCGAGTAAAGCTTCAAGGCAAGACAAGCCCTTGGACGCCTGTCTCATCAGGCGTTACGCAAGGTAGAGTGCTTGGCCCCTTCTGTTCATAATTTACATCTAAGATCTTGATCTTAACATCTACAGTAAAATCAGTAAATTTTCAGATGACAGTAAAGTCTGCCATCCTTCCAGAAACAGAATTGAGGTCTGACAAGATCTAGACCGCCTCACGGCTTGATCCGTAACTTGACAGATGAGTTTTAATATCGGCGAGTGCTCAGTCATGCACGTTGGGCCAGATTGAAAATGGATGGGATAAAACTATAGCGACTGTCAGCCAACAACGCGGCCTGGGAATAACTATCACAAATTATCTACAACACACTCATCAAGTTGACAAAAGCGGGAAAAGGATAAGCAGAGTATTGGGTTTTATTATCAGGAGTTTTGAGCCCAAATCCAAGGAACAAGGCATCTGACCAAGGACCAAGGTATTCGGTTACACAAAGCGCTAGTGCGCCCGCATCCAGGACTTGCTGTTCAATTCTGGTCGCCACATAAGTGCAAAGATATTGACTAAATGGAAAGAATCTAATGCAAAGCAACAAAGTTGATATCTCAGCTGCGTGGCAAGCCATATGAATGTCGCCTAAAAGAATTGGGACTCATCTCCATGGAACAAAGGCGATTGAGAGGCCAACTTATAGAAACATTCAAGTATCTAAATTGCTTCAACGACGTGCCTGCAACGGAACTTTATGAAAAAGACGAAAATGATCGTTTACGAAACAACGGCTGGAAACTCAAACACAAAGATTGAAGAGCCACTCTCAGTCAGCAGTTTTTGCCGTACTTCATAGTGAACATTTAGAATAGACTACCTTCTGCAGTTGTCCACAGTTACGAACTCCTCCAGGATTAATGAACTCCTAACGGCCAAAGGTTGAAAGCCAACGAATCCATATTTCGTGCCACGACTAACTTGGCATTTCCAAGCTCCCCAGATTTGCAGCACCTAATTGTGTTCGCGCCATCTTCTCTTCACCTGCCCTTATTTTGTTTTCTTCTTCATCTTTCCTCCCCAAGAATTTTCCATGATTCTGAATCCAAGGCAATAGCTCCTAGAGAACGGGAGCGTGAGTCCCGGCTCTCTGGGAATGGGCCTGTTGGTCAGTCTATTGCCAGCTATTTATTCTATTCTATTTTAGATGAACAGCCATGGTGTGCAGTTTGAGATGGTTCCAATAGTGAAAGGTTGCATCAACACCAAAACATCATGTGTTAAGATCATTTAACGCCTCTCCTCGTATATTTACCTTATAGTTAATCCTGTATGTTTAGTGTATAGCTACCAGTGGGGTTTCACTTTGTGGTATTACACTGTTTTTAATTAAATTTTTCAACATCAGATTAGATAGGCGGCAGTAGAAGAACCAATAGGCCCATTCCCAAAGAGACACAGGCAGGAACTTACGCCCCTGCCCTCTATGAGCTATTGCCATTATGTCAGTAGGATATAGATGACTGAGGAAAGAAGAAGAAAACAAAGGGGAGGAAGAATCTCAGCCAAAGAAACGATCATGCATGCAAGCACAATCAATAGCTGCTGATATGCGGAGCTTTGATAGGTCAAACTGTGTAATTGGAGCGGAATAGAGAAGAAGATGAATTAGAGTGGCCTCGGAAGTTTTGGCCGTTAATAGTTTGCGACTCCCGGAATAGGAGCTCTTAGCTGTGGAGGATGTCTCTCCCAATGTGTGTCAAGACGATTTTTAAACGCGTTGACTGTCTCGGCACCAACAACTTCGGAAGAAAGTCAATTCCAAACGCTCACTATGAAATACGGAAAGAACTGTAGATTTAAGGTTCTTCTTTGAGCTTGATGTTTGAGTTTTTGACCATTGTTTCGCAGGCGATCATAAACGTCTCTTTCAAAGAGTCCCGTTGCAGTTACGTCGTTGAAACCATGCAAATACTTGAATGTTTCTATTAGTTGCCCACTGAGTCGTCTTAACTCGAAAGAGACCAGGCCCAGTTCTTTAAATCAACATTCATATGGATTGCGGCGCAGCTAAGGTATCAATATCCTTGCTCTGCGTTGGACTCTTTCAATGTTATCGATATCTTTACACAGTTGGGGCGACCAGAATTGAACAGGAAATTCTAAGTATGGCCGCACTACAGCCATGTACAAATGAATGATTATGTTTTTGGACTTGTATTCAAAATTTCTGGTAATGAATCCCAGTACTCTGCTTGCCTTATTCACACTCTTTTCAGCTTGCTGACTGTGTTGTAAGTTTGTTTGTAATAGTGATTCCAATGTCACGTTGTTGGGTGACAGCAGCCAATACCATGCCGTTCATTTTCAACTGGGTTGAAGGTTTCATCTGCCCTATGTAAATTACTGAACATTTGTCGACATTAAAGCTCATCTGCAACGTTGCACTCCATCCCATGAGGTGGTCAAGGTCTTGTTGGAGCTCGGCTCTTTTCATGGCAGGATGACATAGTTTGTATCATCCGCATATTTACTGATTTTACTACGGATGTTAAGATCGCGATCATTGATGTAAATTGTCCTTAACCTCCCTTATTTAGCGGCTATTGAGATGAAATCTGCCGAATGGTCTACATACATCAATTTCTAGGGTTATTGCATTCACTCCCTCCACGGAAAAAAATCAATCGTATGTGACACTAAAGTACATTAAATGTAGTAGATCTGAGCCCATTTTTTCAATTAATTATAACGAATTTTAGATTATTCTTGGTGTCCGAAGGTATGCGATACCTATCGCTCCCAGGTTATAGATGGAGACGAATTTTGCTTTCATGCTCAGCAGCATAATCCTAACTCTATGATGAAGAAATTAAATTTTGTTTGAGGTCTCCGTGATTATTTGAACTCGTGTCATCTACGCTTACGTAAATCGGCATCCAGGCCTCACTTGCGAAAGACCCGATTCAGTAGGCCATCAAGGTATGGTCTAGTCTATGCTTCATTATTATAAGTTATCAAAAGATAACATGCTCTTCAATCATCACCATGGAAGCCTAGTGTGGAGCCACGCAGATTGTAGACTGACCTACAGTTTTTAAAAAGAACTTGTAAAGATTATATTCTCTTATAAACTGCTCAACGTTTCTTATCATTATCTTCAGGTGCAATTTCTTAAAGTAACGTATCTATTTGTATACCTACAAGAAATCTCAACAATTGTTATGAACTTTTGATTTTCCTCCTTAATGCTAGAAGATTATTAGATGTTATTTGACCTTGAGTATAAAGCATTGTCGCTCGTACTTGCTTAGTTGCTCATAGCGTTTCTCCGACACTGAATCGTTGCGATCTCGATCTTGCAGCCAGACCCAGGTCATTACCCAGCACGTGGCCTAATTGGGTGCTGCTGCCAAGTGCCAGAGTTTAGCTCAGCTTTATATAGACGCTGCGTTCCAAGGGTTCGTGTCTCAAATATTTCATGGTTTCCTTCATTTCAACAATGAAAAACCACCTTAGTACATGATACAATACCGTTTTTTTTATGAGTCACTTGTGTGCTTGAT
The DNA here is from genome assembly GCA_001587735.2 of Parhyale hawaiensis. Classification (NCBI taxonomy): domain Eukaryota; kingdom Metazoa; phylum Arthropoda; class Malacostraca; order Amphipoda; family Hyalidae; genus Parhyale; species Parhyale hawaiensis. The sequence goes on along the minus strand of LQNS02001578.1, from coordinate 4,324,413 downwards.
CCGTACGTTCTGTTCACTGTATGAGTAACTGTACGTATTGCTCTATTTTACCTTAGGACAGTAGAACAGCGACGGAAACAGACGCGCCATGTGTAATATTTTGTAACAACTTTTCTTCTGAATTTTGCTTTGCATGCATAGCAGTGGCATCTCTCTCTTGATAGCTTCTCTTTTACGTTGGCGATAAGCAGGTTTCTTTTGAATAAACTTGAATGATTTTTATCGCCGAATCATATTTCTCCGCTTATAAAAATCTGCTTGAACAAAATGTCACGAAAAATGCTCCTGAAAAAGAAAGGGCTCCAATTCTTGCATTGCTCGAAAAAGTCCATGCTAAAAATGAAATTGCTAAAAAAGTTTTCAAGGAATGGTTTCCAATGTTCTATGAAAAGGTATAGGAAGACCAATATGTTCGAAAAACCATCAGGACAAGATCAAAAATGGTGTTCGACACAAAGAGAAGACTGCCATATGAAGAGGGCATCTCTGGTTGACAGGAGAAAAACGTTTTCAAATATGAATACTGAGTTTGAGGAAGCAACTGGTGAAGAAATTTCTTCACCTACAAAGTGACGAAGACTTGTAGTATTTGGTCTCAAAAGATGCAATCATATAAACAATTTTAAACATGTCATTACTGTTTCATGCCACGCACATAAACATTGATGATTGAACTGTTGATGCCTGGGCCAAAGTGATTTGATTAAATGAAAGCAACTTCTAGGTGAGTCTCTTGATGTTTCTCTAAACCAAATGTGCATTGTCATTCTCTACCATTTTTTTTATTATTGGTACGGAATTAGTTATGTGAATATTGGGCTAAAAAGTTTGCAAAAAATGTCTATGAACACATGGCACTGTTTATGCGCATCGAAGTAAGAGTGGGAGAAGCTCATCACCCGCAATGTGGTGTTCTCATGGGAAATTTGGGGAGGCAGCGTTGTGGTTTGGGGCTGCATGGCGTCATCAGGGACTGCAATGCTGGTCACAAGTGAGTTCAGAGTAAATTCAACGACGTACACCAGCTTGTTGGACAGTTTGTCTAGCCACTCACAGGAGCAGATATTCAACAATAACCTACCTGATGACATTTTCTGTCAGCGAAACAATGCTCGATATCCAGTATCAAAAGTTCGAGCAGTTGGCTGGAGAGGGAGCATGTGAGGATAGATTGGTCGTCTGAGTCAACCGACACAGATCCCATCGAGCATCTAGTCACAGTTAGGGGAAAGAGCTAGGATGCATTAATATTCCTCAAACCAACTGTTAGAAGCCAACTTTCAGGAAGAATGGCTCAAAATTGATGCAGTAACTTGTGCTAATTTAGTCTCTTGCATGCCAAAGCACATAGAAGCTCTGACAAAATCCAAAGGAGACCATTCTAAGTATTAGATGCTATCACACTTAATAGTACAACTGAGTGTATTACCTATGTGGTATGGTCATCAAGGTACGTTTAAACAAATTTTTCTGACTATGTAAGTATGTATACACATCATAAGTGCTGGTCGGCGTTCTTTGCCCTTTCTTGGTTTCATTTGTTCTATCCATGCAATAGTAAAGCAACTGCAAGTATGTATTGATATGCGAAAAAGGGGTTTTGCGAGTGTAATAGCTGTTTAATAAGCGTAGCTATGGCTTGCCGAAGTGAAGTTGGTTTCGTCCATTGTCTCTGCTATTGTACGGTAAATGAAAGATGAGCTGCAGCTTGGCAGGTGTTACGGATCTTCAGCAGGTGTGACAGAGATAGGACAGGTGTACCAGGAGTGGAGAGGGGAGAGAAAGGGTGATAGGTGTGCTCAGGGGGTAGGTATGCTTAGGGGGACAGGTGTGTTCAGGGGTAGGTTTGTCCAGGGGGAGAGGCCGGTGTCCCCCGTTCCTAGAAGTGCAGGTGTTCACACGTGAGCAGCTGTGCCCGGGCTTGCAGGTGTTATGATGCGCCACCACTCGCACACTCACACTTCATCACTCCCACACTGCCACACAGTTTGAAATGATCTCTGTGTGGCAGAGTCCTCTGTCTCGCAGACTGCCGGCTCAGCGCCCCGTCAGCGCGGGTCCTACACCCCCCATAGATCTTCTCCAGACTGCACGAGAGAGCTGGTGCTAGACCACCGAGGCGTATCTTGCGAGGCCCTGGCTGCTGTCGCCGATGCTGGCTGTAGGATCACAAGTAATTGAAAATAGTTTATTCTTGTCATCTAAATACCGATCGTATTAAAATCAATGAAATTGTATTTGTTTCATGCTGCCTTATGTAAATGAATAGGTCTAGGACTGATCTCAATATCCTGAAAAAACAGTAGAGAAGACATTGAAATGTGATGAGGCTCAGTAATTAGGACTTGAGTTTTTGGCAGCTTTTTACAATTTGAACGAAGTGCAAGCCACAACCTACACTAGCACCAGCAGGAAATAGCCCTCAAGCTCGATAATGAAATCATATTCGCAATGATACCTCGTGAACATATGTATGCATATAGATGTGAGTCAGGTCTTTATTGGCAGTATGTCAGAAGCACAGAAAACATATAGATTTCATAGTTTATGAAGACACTCCCAGAGGCAAGAAATATAACAGGCAATCCTCGAGTTGCACGCAAGGTACAGACCACATAACTTAAGACCCAGAACAAGTTTATACAAGCCGTTCATAGAGTCAGTAGAAATGCTATCCTTTTTTCATAGTACTACACAAAATTTTATGAACACCTATACATGTGTGCTAATCGCATAAGATGCTGTCGTAAAAAAACTCCAGCCCGGTTTCCACATCCAATATTTTGCAACTTTTTTATATAGTTTCCCTGCAACTTATATAACCTCAGCACTGGGCTGCACAGTAATGAACTGAGGGCAGAGTTATAATCTACAAAGTGTAGATGGCGTTATATTTTACCGAAGCAGTAATTGCAATCTGCCAGCATAAAAGGGATGACCTTAAAAGGGCCAGGGAGAGTCGTCCATTAGAAGCGGCACGTAAGCTGTTGCCTAAAAGATGCGCCGCCATATTGTGTGGTGGTCTTCTTCCCTGATCTTTTTTGCCTTATTTTCGCCGCTAACTCACGGCCCAGGAATTCCAGAGACAATATCGAAGGGCTGCCAAGGTGAAATTTCTCGCCACCGGTTATTGCGCTTCTTTTATTTGGACGCAGCAGCGAAAATCACTAGAGCGTCTGGCCGGTGCGTTAAATAAAGCGTGCGCTTGGTTCTTCTTGTCATAGTTTTACGTATTTTTCTGCATTTCAGTTGTGTGCAAAATCCTGCGTACATAAAAAATCGGATAATGTTATAAAAAATAATATGTTACACCATTTTCTGCGTCAACTGATTCTACCCGAACCTGTAGAACCATAACAGGAACATTGTTTATTAGTGTTTTCGTGGAAACCTACGGCCCGCAGCAGAGTACTCACAACCCTGCAAGGCAGGAGTATGGCAGACACTGAACCAATTGGCCCACGCGACACAGACCTTGCATACACACACGGTGCTGTTGCCCATACATCGTCGCTTACGCAACATGTGACAGCATTCAGTATCTCGTAATTAGAGCCCGGATTTCTAGTCCTAAAAAAGTGGTTGAAATAGCGCTAAAAATCTAGTCAAATAGCACTTTAACAAAGTCGGTATTGCAGGTATCATGGCAAAATAGTTTTTATTTCTAGCAAAATAGTTCTTAATAGTAACTCAGCAGTTTTCTTTCATTTGCAGTTATAAAAAACTAAGAGGATGTCATTATTTCAATCGGAAACCATGTTTTTTTTCACTCAACCTATGCGCATATTGAAGAAACAGGGAGATATATACTGTAGCTGTGAGCTTTCTTTATAGTGATCAGTTTTGTAGAGTATATAAGGGTGAAATAAAAGCATTTTAATTAGATTTAGCAACTAACGTAACCGTAGGTTACCTCACGCCAGGGTTAAGTCATGCAGGGTTACGTCAGGTAAGGCCGGTGTCACACTATGCGGCGGTGCCGCTGCGGCGGAAGCGCATGCGGCGCCGCATGATGTGATTTCGCACACAAACCTATGAGAGTGGTCACACTAGTGCGGCGCAGCGGAGCGCCGCAGCATGCTGCGTCAACACCGGAGCGGTATCGCCGCAGCCAGCGCCGCATCCGGCCGGTAACACACTCAGTTCTATGCACGTGGTCACACTGGACGGCTACGCCGCATACGACACCATGTTTGACACAGACAAATTCATTTAATATATTCATTGAAAGCCAGCATTATAGGAAAAGGCGAATGAAAACTACTCAAACAACATTGTTAAGGAAAAAGCATGGTCAGAAGTAGGCGCAATATTGTTCGAGAACTAGTCCCAAATGGAACCATCAGAACGAGACGGGAAAGGTAGGAAAAACTTTGTTTTCAGCTTTTTCACCTTTTTATTACGATGTATTATGTACGTGTGTGTTATACATATTATAGTACCTGTACAGCAAACATTGTTTAACACAGGTTTCCTATGCTTGTCCTATGCTGAAGATAGACTGAGCAAATTCGCCGCAATATATGACAGGGTGCAGAAAATGCGGCGGCGCCGCATGCGTTTCCGCCGCAGCGGCGCCGCCGCATAGCGTGACACCGGCCTTAGGTCAGGTTTTTTTTTTTTGCTGAAAATGAAGGAGTCTAGCTATTGCTGCGTCTCCTGGATCCCTTAGGTCAGGTTATTCACTAAAAGAACTTACCTGCCTCTTTGTAAGCGCAGTGGAGCTCTGGTACCTACCGTTCAAAAGCAAAGAAAATGACAAGGCTGAGCACTTGATCACATAGGAGACTCCAGTATATAGAATGCAGTAGCCTATTATAAGACGAACCTGACTACATGTTTGGCTCCTAGATCACTGCAGCGCTGGACTGTTCTAGGAGCTTATACCAAATAATTTAGTGTTTTACATAAAATAGAAAATAATTCATCCTGCCATTATGTCTCCTAAATACAGTGCTTGTACAGATAACATGCACTGATTACATAATGTGTATTTGTCCTACATTGACGACTGTAAAATGTCTAGCATAGTATAATGCTGCGGTTATTCATGTACCCCATCTCATTACAAAAGGCTGTGGGGGAAGGGCCTCGTCAGGAGCCTTCTCTCTGAAGAGTTCGCATCTACTAGGGGCCTTCAGGAATATATATATATATATATATTGCCGTTTCATATTAGTTTATCAACGTTCTGAAAGTGCGTCCGTACATCTTCTGTAACTCTGTGCAAGCAGTGTGCGAGTCAAGTTAGGTGCAGCATATTGGAGAACAGAATTTGTAGAGAAGCAGCGACTTTCTTCAGTTGTGTTGCAGCGTGTCACCAGCAACAGCATTTTGTTATACATAATGGATTCTGGCCAAAGAAGTGATGGAGATGATGCAATGAACTGCGCTAATGTTGTACTATTAGCGCGTTCTGATTGAGTTTAATTTAACAGAAACATGTCAGATTCTGTGTTTACTTCCAGTGTGCCTATTAGTGCTGTCGAAATGTACCCTCCCGTCGTATCAGTACATTCGTCCACTGGCACCACTTGTGTAGCTGGTAATGTGGTGACCAGAATGATAGTGACTATCACAATTCCTTACGTTTTCTCTCATAGAAAATTTAAATCAATTAAAGCACGGGAAACTTAATTTTACATTGATTATTTATTCAGCGTATCCTAATAATTATTTAATTTTATATTTAATGGTACATATACGTACTGCTTTGAGCCGTTTTTATAGTCAATCATTGAATAATGACTACATTTTGGCTTTTGTGTCTGGTCAAAATACCGTTTACAGTAGAGTAGCATATTTTGCAATAACTGTAATCTTTTATTTGCATTTAGAGCGTAATAGCAACAATCGAATAAATGCTAGAGATCCGGGCTCTGCTCACAATATGCGTTTTGTTCAGTAAAAGTAAAACTCTTCAGTGGTATCTGTAATCTTTATTCAACTGTCTTGTCATTTAGGTAGTTAAACTTATTGTCATTTTCATGGCCAACTACACTAATTAGCTATAGTTAAATTTATTGTGCATGCCCTTCCAGTATCATAGAAATCTAGCGGAAAATATAGTACAAGAGATAAATAATTACGCGTAGAAATGACGGTCTCATTATGAAATTCGCTTAGTACTTGCGTGGTGTCCTCCATATAAAGATGTGGGTTGATAGATTAATCCCCCCCCCCAAAAAAAAAATGTAATACTCTATAGTGCATGAGAAAGAAGACTAGCAAAACATTTTCCTATGTGTGATGCCCACCCACGGCGGTTGCAATATCCTATTTCGATTGTTTGATTTTTCATCATTATTTCTAGTGTACCCGACGGCGAAGAATTTGTGATGATATTCTCCTTGGACCATAATCTGTAACATTACACCTCTTTGCAATTGCGATTAAACTACCTTCACCTTGGTTTCAACAGTTGAGCCTGATATCACCAATCATGCATTTGCTTTCAACAAACTTCAAATGAACTCAACCTAGACAGCAAAACCATTGAACTACATATGTGCTTATACTAGCGGGCAAAATAAACGATTTTCATTTTTTGAAAAAAGATGTTAACCATGTAGAGTAGGTTAATGAATCTTTTAATGAGGTCCTAAGGAATGTATTTAACATGTTTCTACAAAGTATCAGGACAAACATAACTATATTTAATACATTAGAGGAATCTAACAAACAATAACAATAATTGAACAGTGCAAAATAAGAGAACAATCGTCTCTAAAACATTCTCACATTTACCCCGGTCATCTGGCAATATTCAATTTCGTGTACATGACTTCTAGAACTGCCACTCTTACGATTACACCATTCTAGAAACATGGCACCTCACGTGAAAGT
>LQNS02001578.1:4269906-4296886 GCA_001587735.2 Parhyale hawaiensis | reverse complement strand
AGGCCATCAAAATAATTATTGCACTACGGTACAGTTGTTCTAGCAACTGCCATAAGCAGATTCCTTAATTCTACTTTGAATTGTTTAGGATTTCCAATACTTTTCATTTCAGTTGGTAGATCGTTCCAGTATTTTGCAGACCTATGGATGAATGACTTTTGAGATTTCGATTTCTCAAAAATAGGTATAGACAGATTATTGACAGTTTTGAATCTAGTTCTATAACAGTGATCAGTTTGACTTCCCGCAATCTTATTTTGGAGATGCAAATGTTGACCTCTCCTAATGACATTAAGAAGCTTTATAAGAGTAAAATAGCGAATGATCATATCAATAGTCATAAAATCATGGCGAGGTTCGGCGAGGTTCGACATTTCATTTTCGTTTTTGTTACATTTTTTGGAGACACTAATTTTTCTATGTGGACATGAAATGGGTCTGTTTCTTCCACCACTTGCACTTTTTCAGTGTAACAAATCGGTGGAAAATACACTCGAAAATAATTATATACCGCAATAAATCTCGATATGTACCTATAGACACAGAAATACACACTATGTGTATTACTTATTACTAGCTGTACCCGTGGAAATTACACGGTTAGTGAATATTTTCACTTAGCTACCTTATTTAACCTGAGTCAGTCGGAAATAATGGCTGTGATTATAATAGTACAGCTATGATTATGGTCCAGATATTTGGTTGTTTATTATCGAGATATCATCCATATTCAACCATTTATGGGGTGCATTATGGTAGAGATATGTTACAACCTTCGACCATATTGCCAACTATAATTCTCAAAGATACATTCCCAATTACATCCGTTAAGGTTTTAGCTGTACAACAATAAGTTATCATAGTGAACCGCAAGAAATGTCATTCACGACCAAAATCGGATGTGTTCAGCAAATGATACATCTATACTCTACCAAGATAAACTTTTTCAACAGTGGACATATTTTGCAGTGGATGCCTGCTTAGTGTGCTGATAAATAATTGCTTATCGAAAAAAAAGTTTAATTCATACATGCGTGTTAGGCCTGCAGCTCAGAATGGTCAAAGGCTCTAACCTTCAGAACGATGCTAGAGCAGGAGCTCGAACCAGTCTATGCAGTGAACGCACGTTTGTATGCAACCTCTTTAACTCTAAGCCAGTATAGAGATATACTGCATAGTTCAGAGGAAGTCAAAGTCGGTTGATGAATTTTGGCCGTACCCGTTGTCAGGGTACGTAAGGCTAAATTTATCATAAAACTTGACATTGTTTTACATAAAGCTAATGCGAAAAATTTCTTCATAAAACTTCCCAGATATAAACTGTATGAACATAAAAATAGATGACAATATTTGATAAAGGATTGCAATACTGTTTAACAAGAGATACAACAAACAAATAAGGATGATGGGTAACGACGCTAAAGTGGTAAAGCGTTTATTAACTTTGGAAACAATAGCTAAAAATAACGTCAAGGCGGTTAGCGTCCATATATACTCTGCATTTTTTTGCAATTCATCGACAGGAAAGAAAAAATTGAAAATGTACACAATTCTTGCACTTCAATAGTAATTTTTAGATGTTTCCCATTCAAACTTATAGTCATACAATATTATTTTGGTCGATTACGTTGGGAATTCTAGCCATATGATTATAATCCATGGCAATCCATACATATTCTTCCCCAAATAATGGAAGGAGTTCCCCTCATGATTGTACGTAGTTGTACCATAGTTATGCTCTAGCATATGCTCTGCCATATATAGTCTTCAAATATCCATGTACAACCATCTACCATATATTGTCTTTATACATCCATGTACTACCATTGACCTTCGTTTTCTGACAAACCTTAAACAATCAATATTGCCTCCACTAATATCAACCTAAATATACCGAAATCAAAGTTACCTTTTGGTTGACATATCTACCATTTTGTTTCATCATCCATAATCGACCTTAATCTCTCATACACCACCATATTCCGCTGTATTCACAAGCCTTATTTACGACTGGGAGGTAGCATCCATATCTAAGCCACCCCTTCTGAACTAACGTCTGCCGCTTAACCCAGGCTATCCTCATGCAGTCCGTCTACCTTACGTCTCGTCTAACTTTTCCTAGAATTTAAGTTTCATTCCTGAATCACGCAATTGTTCAGTCACCAAGGAATTCGCACTTGTATTTTGATAAAGACATAGAAATACGAAGGTACATATTGTGATATTCTCTCACAGTATGTGTTTGCACGCCTTTTCTAAGCTCTGTTCCCCCAGTTTGCAGATAATTTATCCCTCTAGAAGGTTACACGTTCTAATTTTTTGTCGGTGTTTCGATTTTTTCTCACTATTTCAGAACCCGTGGATACTGATCAGTAGCCCATAATTTTTCTGCTTTGTTGATCGTGAGAGCTACATAATAGCTAAAAGAAAACAAATTCGGTCAAGTTCTCCACTCGCAACAGGCTCCTTCTGTGCTCAAGATGTCATTGTGTTTGCTCAGGTATCACACTTAAGACTGTAGAGGCGGGTGCTTTGGCGGTTGGGCCATGGCTTCAAAAAAGACTTCATAACAAAAAATCCCAACACTACCCTTTCTGTTTACCCGTGCCATGTCATGGCTACGCAACTGACCATATTAGAAATGTCATCCGCTGCCAGCAAGGCGATTAAAATGTTTACGAAAAAATTTAAAGCCATAGGTAGATATAATATGAATAAAATGATTCACATTTGAATTCAAATCTCTAATTTTCTCTCTATCTGTTATTGAAGAGCGTGAAACAAAAGGTAGGTAGGTATGGAGGTAGGTACAAGCGTATTTATATATAGATGTAGTGTAGATTGTGTTTCAATGTAAAAGAGAGAATGAATTTAGTGGCAAAAACAGTTATTATGCTTGCATCCAGATAAGTGCATGTATCTATCTACAATATATAAAGGCCGATGTGTATTTATCTGTTTGTTTAATTATCGGTTTATCCCTTTTCTGTCACGCTTTAACAAAACAGATAGGCGGAAATTAGCCCGGGTTGGAGGCTCCGGTGGTAATCTCATGTTCCATTGAAAACTGCTAGGCAGAAAATAAGCGGGGTTGCAGAAGATGGCAAACGTATCTTAATCAGGGTCAGTTGAACTTCCAACAATGAAGACATCGCATGCTTAGTCTGATTTGTACGGGTATTTGATTCTCCATACATCGAATCTATGGCACAGTATCTGGCGACCTTATGTCTGAATGCACATCATATTGCCGGAGTTGAAATCGCAGCACTGAAGATATGTGAAGCTTCCGTTGGCAAGCTCATGCATCTTGATTCGTAGTTTCTTCCCACAGCTGATTTCGTTGCTTCAGCTATTCTCCCAAATGTAATTGAATGGCCGATGAAACAGGTTTTTGCTAAGCAAAGACCATTGGACCTGTAAAGGCTAGCCTACTGTATCCACAATACCGAGTCTGAGCTATTACCTTGAGCGTTGCTGATCGGGCTGCAATAAGCCATGAATTTTCTCCATTTCAGAGAAAAAAACAATTTCGATACTGAGCGGTTCTGAAGCCATAAACGCTCTTCTCAAGGTGCTTAGGTTAGCAGTTGTAATAACGAACGTATGATTAATGAAGAAGGTCATCATAAAATTTTCGCTGTCATTTTATGACATCTCGGACCCTCTAGTACGTATATTTTAGGAGTACCATAAAGCTCTGTCCCGATTTTTGCTAGATATAATAATTGAAATAATTGTTATTAGTCAATCTTCATTGCTCAACATAATAGTCACCATCTTTAGATATAATCTTTACCCATTTACATAGGAGCTTTTAAATCCCCCTTAAAAAATAATAACTAGAGAGCACTCTGAGAGCGCATACTTCCGCCCAGCAAGACAGCGGCAACGAAAAATTCAAATCGGTTCTGAAAGAATGATTTTATTTATATCAACACCAAAATCTAATCGTTTGTGCCTTTCGATAGTATTAAAAATTTCTGGAATTTTCGGGAAGACATTCATAACTTTTTGATTTATGCTGCTAACAAACACTATGGCAAACATACATAAGTCAAACACATAAACGGACAAGCCGATCATCACCACAATTCAACAATTTATGGCTTTTACCATTACTAACAAGTCTTGTAAATTTCATAAAGCTCCATCCATAACTTTTTGAGTTATTGTGCTAACAAGTATAAAATCAAACACAGCGACAAACACACGAACGAACAAACATATCCTCACAAAATTTTAGTCATTTACTCTTCGTAATATATCTTGCAACTCAGGTAGCTACATCTCATAAAAATCTGTCCATAACTTTTGAGTTATGACATAAAGAAAAGTGAGGCAGACGAAGAAACAAACGGATGGAAGGATCTTCGAAAGAAGTTAATCATCTGTTACTGTTAAAATGCTCAACAATTCCTGTAAATTTCGTACAGATCCGTTCATAGCTTTTTGAGTAATCTTGGTGACAGACAAAGAGTCAGACAGACAAAAATATAACATCCTTGGCGGAGGTAATAACATCTTTGGATGACATAAAGGTATTGAAATCCATTTCAGTTTCGCGAACATTTATCAATCTTTTCCACTGATGAAATAGATGCTCAAATGAACGGGATAAGTGAACATCTGATGGAGCAAGGTCTGGCGAGTATGGAGAGTGAGGAAGAACTTTCCAACCTAATTATATGCTTATGTCTTGAGTTTGCTCGGCAGAAAGGGTTTTAGCGGTATGTTGTTGCAAAATGACTTCTTCTCTGTTCACGACAGCAGGACATTAGCTACGCAACGAAGCACTCTGACGTTCGACTTGCTGACAGTGAAGGTCAGCAGTCACAAATTTTCCTTGCTCCACAAACTCAAGTGAACTTTTGTGGAATTCATACAACACGCAATGACACATATGATTCACGCTGAAACTTGTCTTCCATGGGGTATAGATGCATGAGTTTGGACGTATCAACAACAGTAGCATTAGCGAAATGTGAAATTGAACTCAGTATCTGACATCTGATTTGGCCTTGAAAAGAGCTGTCTAAACTCAATCTAATGTTTTAGTGTTTTAAAAAAATAGCAGACAGAACTATTCGTTACCCGTAACTCATATTTCATTTGACATGAACAGTTAAATCAATTTAGTAAGATAAATTAGTCATACAGAAAAAGAAACAGTTCATTTTACTGTAGAGAATGAAATACCATTCAAGCTGGATAATAGTTGTTACGCTGCTGCTATTAGCTAATGAATTCTTGGACGTGGGTTGAATGTATCAAGAGAATTGGTATGCTAACATTGAATGACAATTAGTAATAATGGTGCGAGTTCTCTATACCAGATAACATTCTGTTGGAGAGGCTCGAATAAAATGAGATATCTACACTGCTACTGAGATTTACAAGCATGAGCCTGAAGAGCGCATTAGTTGCCCTTCGGCTTGTAACTGTTCACTATCATTTCCGGAAATCTTAGGCGTCCGTTAATTACGCAGTCTGTGATAATTGCTGAAAATTCATTCGAGTGCTGATAAATAATTTCGTAATTTAAGAAGTAATAGTGCCCACAAGCAACAGTGGACTGAATACGTTAACACCATTTACAAGGAATTAAAGAAAGAAAAGAAAAACAGCAGACCCTTGTAATCAGGAAGCAAAGAATGCATCGGGAAGACTCAATAGGACTGAAATAAAACATAGCTGTGACCGCACGTAGCAAATTTACATCACATCGACGAGCCGAGGTGTTTTAGGTGTGGGACCTCAAGCCTTCGTATGTTGTTTTCTTGAACATATCATCGTATTTTTTCGACTTATTTCATTCAGCCTCCCGCTCATGACTGGCCAGCTACTTGAGCTGCAAAATACCGTAAAACGTTGTCGCCAAGTACCGAAAGTTCGAGCAAAAGGCTACCTGTTACTGTGGTTTCTTTCACGTACAGAACTGATTATAATGGTGCTTATATATGTTGGTAAGCAATAGAAATATTCTGTGAAGAGTACTGTGAAGTGATTATAAAGTGTAAATAAGGCTTCAGTCAAGAAAAAGAAGTTAAAATTGAGTCGCCGAAAGGGAATAAATTCGGCTCTAGTGTTGTGAAAGTTTCCACCAACATGCACTGCAATATTCTATAGATAAATGCTCAATTAGTATATATTATCTTCATTAATTTATACGTTAGAGATTAATTTTTCGATTGAAAACGATGTTTCTGCTAAAATTAGTTAAAATACTCCTAGGCTGCTCAGCCATGGATTCGTCGATGATGACGCCACTTTTTGGTGCTGATGTTTCGTGAGTCCTCCCGTTACGCTCTTTGCTTCCTGCACGCAATCAACAGTGCCTTTACAAAGATGCAGCATTGAGGTGGAAATCCCTCAACACATGTGTACTTAGAGACCTCAAGAGCGAGTCATGCGGTCATGCCGATAAGAAAAAATTTTATGCAAAGCAAGCCTAACGTTTATCCCATCAAAGGTTATTAAAATGACATTTAAATTAGCTTAAGCCTCCTTACCCGCAGATTCCGCTGTGAACAAGAGAGCAAAAGAAAAAGAAAACAATATTATAAAGGAATTTTAATTATTATTACTTGCATAAGGGATTGACTCGTTGTGTTGCAGAATACAGTTGGAGCGACGGGTCTCCGTTCGACTTCATGCACTGGGCTCCTTTCGAACCGAACGGACCGGACGAGCAGTGCGTGGAGATGGTGCAGACGCTGGGCCGCAGGTGGAATGACATCAGCTGCAAAGTCTTCAGAGGCTTTGTCTGTAAAGCTGCCAAAGGTACGGTCTGCATGCAACATCATTATGGGCCCTTACGATTCCTCCACTTCGAGCCGGGTCATTTCCGGGTCATTTGACATATCTGCAGTTCTGGGCGGCCGAGTATTGTGGTAGCAGGAGCCAGCTGCACGAATCACATCCTCCGCCGCACCTCTCAGTCCGAAATAAGATTGGTGCTGGGAGGTGTAAAGCTACCGGCCCTTCTAGACTCAAGTTCAGTAACAGATTAAGGGACGGCCAGCTCCCCGTGTGAACCACGTATCTCAGAATCTCTTCTATAGACTAGACTCAAACCTCGCCGCAACGGTACTCAGCAATCTGCATGGATCTTTAATGTGCAGATCTCTATGCACTGTAGTTCACCATTTCGACATATATGTTTTTGTGGTATTAACTATTAATTACCATTAGTACAGTTGAACAACCATGTGTTATCTATGCAGATATTAATAATGTTCAAACACCACCGTGAGTTTTGATGATATGTTGTACCTTTCCATTTTTACCTCAATTATCATGACTCGTTATGTATCTTTTACTGTTTCTAATTAAAGTTTAACGTCATTTCTCTCCTGCTTAATTGAAGTTTGCAGGCTTGTTGCGTGCACACCGCTTTCAGTTTATTTGTGTGTTTCTCCGATGTCTGTTTCGTGTACAGCAACCCCCCGATTATCATAGGGGATTGAGGTAATAGGATTAGTAGTTACTGAACTATTTTCTATGTCGTTTCAATACTATGTTAATTGAGGAACAGTGTCTATATCATATATCTTAAGCGGGGTCTTAGTATTTAAATCGAGGCTATGTCTATCGAATTCTAGGTTGTTTGAAACTACATTAACCGGGGTTTTCCTGTATAACGTCGTTGCGGGTGGTACAGGTTGCTGAACGACCCAAGTGCTGACACGTACAGAGATCATCTTCGCTCATCACAAAAATATATTCAATTTTGACCAGACAGCCTAACATCACAGTGACAGCTCAGAGGCATAGCTAGAATATTGCCGAGCCCCGAGTGCGGGACTTTAGCTTTAGTTACTGACGATATGACCCTCTCATATCAGCAATAATTGCGTTCATCAATTTCCACAAAACGGTGCACGAAGGAACACGTTATTATTATAAATGCACAAATTTGTCAACCGCATCAACACAATTACTCGTGGGACAACTTACAGTACTGAGCTGTCTCATATCAGCTTACCTACTGTCTAGGATTCATTCAAGTATATATCATTGTAGCAATAAATAGCAGCAGTTCATGTCCCGAACTTGAAAGCAGCCTGGAATTGACGCTATACTGTAGCAGTCATTTGCGAAATTGACTTCGACATATTAAGAGAATCTGTTGGGTTTGTTTTAATGTAGATTCATATAAAATTATCCAATGTAGAAGTATAACTCACTTGGGACAGAAGTAAAACCATAGAAAAGTTTGTATTAATATAATCGCGCTGTCGTCAACTTTGTTTCATTCTGGATTATTGTTCGCTCTTTCACATTAATTTAACTTAATTTTTAATTTAATGTACTTTTTGGACATTTTCTCAACATCTTTGTTGACTGCAGTGCCAGATGAGGTAGAAACCACATCAGAAAGTTTTACCGAAGATCCTGCATCAGCTGCAAATCTATCCGTCAAACTTCTCCAGCGTAAGTGCATTGATCACTTCTTTATTTCGCTTACCAAAATTTCCATGTCACTTATTAGACATTAATAAATTTGAAGCCTAAATTCAAGTTTCAGTTTGTGTTCACTGCTATCTAGCAGCTCTAAAGGGTCACCACCGGTTTGGAAGCAGCTCTCGTATACCGTGCAACTTGACTTTACTTTTAAAATTCAGTAATAATGAGCCTACAATTACCATGCATTAAAACATTATCTCTAACAAAATTTTAGGCCACTGCGGAGCCGTACAAAATCTAAATTATGGTTTCAACTTCTGTGGCGGCCAGTTCTGGTAGTGATCACACGATCAAATGATAATGAAATATCTTATCTTCAGAGCAATGACAAGCACCCAGTGGACCTAAGATGTTATCAATGAATTATTGCTAGATAATGCGATTTTATCTGATGGTGTAGAGTAATATTTTAAAGCACGGTTATTATGAGTTTATTGTATGTAGTGTTTTTTTCTGTTATTGTTTGGTGATCGTATGTTTCGTATCTCTACCCTACTGCAAGGCCGCCGCCACATCGACGAGATAAGCGACGTGCAACGCGACAAATTTGTTGCACGACAAAATGTAACGGAGGGTACAGCAGTCTGCTGCCCCCACCGCCGCAACCGCGATGCCTCGCGACACCCGAGCATTGCTGCAACACGCCTCCCGTAACCATCGCATTGCGTCGCTTGTTGCGCTCTGTGGGGCCCCGGCCTTATGGTACTTTCACAATAGAACGTTTGATTTTCTTCATTGCAATGAAAATATTAGGTATTAACTCTATCTGCTCCAAGGCGGTACAAAATTGTACCGCCCTATCGTTTTTCATTCACAATTCTGCTCCCAGTGATATTCAGCACCCAAAATTCCGTGACTTTTCTCAATTCGACATGACTATCAATAAAATTCTAATATACCCGCACATTAAGGTAAAAATATATAAAAAATATAAAATAAATATTAACATTTCAGAAAATTGATAACATGATAATATTTCCGTGTAGATTTTTTTTTATACAAAAAAACTTTCACAATTATCACTAAACGACAGCAACAAGGCTAGATATGAAAAATAGAAGCGATTATACGTTCAGCTTGTGAAAGCATGAAAATTGCGGCAGATGTACTGCCGGAGTATTCACCCTGTACTGTCCGGAGATGTTTTCTTATATTCGAATATAACTGACGTTAAAACTACTCTGAGGCATCATTTTATTAATTAAGTAGGCGAAAAAAATAGTTAAATAAATGACTTCTGAGACACTAAAGAGAAAACTCTGTTATTGATAAAGTTATAAGCATTTTTAATGGGCGGTACAAATTTGTACGGCCTTGGCGCTCAAGCGGCTGAAAAAAATTGGTAACGGATAGGGTTAAAGGGAGAAATCAGCGAATTCTCTGCTTAAATATATGTTGTGGCTAGATCGTACGCCCAGGTTGCAAAATCTTCAAGGTACCGAACAGTTAATTGGAACACAACCACTAAAACACCTTTATTTTATTTTCTAGTTAAGAGTTCAATAAATCTTCAAGTAACAAAAGTAGGAGGTACTTAATAAATTGCTCTTCTTGAACAGTGATCAACAGCTAGACGAATAAAGAATAATGTGCACAATAGACGAGACGTATTGGACTATATAGGCGAAACGTGTGTAGTACATAAATATCTAATGAAAGGACAGACGTGGGTACAGCAGAATAATGATCCCTGAAAAAAAAGACAAACAATTATTAAACATGCTAACTTTGACTACCACTTTGTATTTGTCACATAGCACGACGACAGCAAGACGGGAAAGAAGAAACAGGAAAGAATAATTAAGAATCAGCAGAGAGTGGAGGACGAAAGGGAGCAACAGAGGTACGAAGAAGGGCCGATCGCGGCGCTGTATGCGCGACCAGGTTTATCGTACTTTATCTTCCGCTCTGTTGCCTCTTTGCTGTTTTAAGAACGGCAGGATAGGTAGAGTCTTCGACCAATTTCCAAGCATCTAAGCCAAAGATCCATGTTCTAAACCGTTATTATTTTATGCTTCTCAGTGAAGAACAGTGCGCTCTTCATGTTTTGTCTCGCACATTTAGTTCAATTTCACTTTAAACTTTTGAACAGTGTTTTGATGTCTAACATCTTCTTAAAAGTGAGTCCCATTGTGTACCCACTGATGATGGATATACGAATGTGAGTCGATTAGATTAGCTACAAACTATGTAACTCGGATTGGCTTGTTCACATAACTTGTAACTGATTTGGAGCTAAAGGTAACGTCAATGTTGGACTCATTTATACGAAATTAATTATTTCCTTTAAAGACGTACTTACTTGAAGTATATTTTTGGGAGAATGGAAAATCGTATTTTTGAAATAATAGTTAACCTTAAATCTAAACAAAACTTCACTTTTAATCACTGATGCGCTGTAAAAATTAACTGGAGATGCTGTTCTTCAGGAATAATAGTTTGCCTATATATAAACCTATTTAGGAAAAGAAGATAAGATCTTAAAGGTTATTCAAGGAAGAAGGAGGCCATACACTTCAACAAATTAGAAACAGCGGCCCAGGATCAGATTCTAAGGGAAGAAGACCTTTGGATTTCGATTGAAATGCTAGCACAGGTAGCAACTTCTTAGTTGACTCAGGGCTTCCAAGCTCAGGACCGTTGTCAGGTTCAGAATTTTAAAAATCCGCACCGCTGCATGAGACAGATGGGTTGTAGAGCTGACTGCTCCAAGGGAGGGGCTAAGGCGAGTCGCGAAAATAGATTAGGAACTTGAGCTTGTGAAACACAGGAGAGTTCATACACAGAAAAAAACTAGAGCACTCTGAGAGCGCATACCTCCGCCAAGTGAGCCAACGGTAGCAAAAATTCAAATTGGCTCTGAAACCATAATTTTCTTTGCATAAACTCCAAAATCTAATCATTTGTGCCTTTTTATATTGATAACAGCTTGTTCAATCTTTTTGAAGATCCGTTCATAACTTTTTGAGTTATACTGTTAACAAACGTTATAACAAATATGAGTCAAACATACAAACGAACCAACCGATCTGCACCAAAATTTGATCGTTGATGTCTTTTATGATTACTAATAACTCCTATAAATTTCTAAAGATCCATTCATTATTTTTTGAGTTATTGTGCTAACAAGCATAAAATTAAAAACAGTGACAAACGAACGAACAAACAAACGGATCATTACCAAAATTTGGTAATCTATTCTTTGTTATATACCTAACAACTGCTGTTAATTTCATCAAAGTCCATTTATAACTTTTTGAGTTATGGCATCGAGAAAAATGACGCAGACAAACAAACAATCAAACGGATGGACATATCTTCACCAAAAGTTAATCATCTGTTCCTCCTAGCATACCAAACAATCCCTGTAAATTTCATCCAAACCGGTTCATAACTTTTTGAGTTATCCTGGTGACACACAAAGAGACAAACAGACAAAGAGACAAACAGACAGACAGACAGACAAACACGACGAAAACATAACCTTTTTGGCGGAGGTAATTAGAAGGTAATCCTGACTCAAAATATATATTTCTATATGAGAATGTTGATTCAGGCCACTGTCACACCAGTAGCACAAGTGACGCGCGACGCAGGAAATTTGCTGCACTAATGAAACCCAATTTGCTAAAATTTAGTAAAGTCACTAACGCAACCCAAATCGCGCGACACACCGTGTATTGCAGTCGGCCAAAAGCAACATGACTCCCGCAATGATGACATTATATTGGTTGCGGCTATGGTGTAGCCCTGGCCTGACGTATGCGTCAGTGCAGCCGCTCAGTTGTATGTACCGTGCAGTATTTAGTGCATTATCTTTACTTAGAATTTTACCTAAATTACTGATGAAAATTGTGCTGGTTGCTGAGTTGTTTTAATGCTATGGCTCAAGGTAACCAGAACATTCCTTCTGCGTTAAAATAATTCGACGGGGCCTTGAGTACCTTTGCTGCTGAGATTTTGCTGGCACATTAATCAGGGACGGGCTGCTGTAGCACAGAGCACAGCATGCTTATGTACGGTACAGCTGCTACAGTCCCATATGAGGAGAGTGAAATACCGATATTCACTTTAGAGAAGCCATGGTAGTAATATCTTTCACTGAGTTTTTGGAACATCATCGATCGGGGTTATTGACCACCTGTTATGTATAACAACATTTCTGCATCAGCAACTACGAGTAGTGTAAATCTACTGTAAGTATGTAGAAATGAGAATACAAACCAGACTTTTATTTTAAGGAAAACAATATCAAAATTTTAGTTTGCTGGGCTAAATTTTTGTAACTACTAAGTTGATTTCATTATTACTACTATATGGAGCTCTCTGAACAGACCTAATATAACATTTGATATATCACATATGCAAAACTAAATTGCGCTCTCGCTCATGCAGTGAAATTTCTCACTGCCTGCCTGGAACTGATCTGGAACAGGCTTATGAAGAAGTGACAAAACCGAAGAGATTTTTTTTTGTAAATGTTAATAATACGAACCGATTAACCCTGACATTTGTTACATAGGTGTAACTTCGAACGTGCGATGATGCTAGTTGAGTTACCCTTACGTCTTTCAGTACGGCACTACTCAAGAAAATCAATGCAGCCGATTAATCAGGGTAGATATTATTACAGTATTTAGTCACCAGAGTTATCTAAATACGATGTAGATACATGACTGGCATGCATAACTCTATGTTTGCTAATGCAACATTACTGATAACACTTTTCGCTTTGTGTAGCCTGACCAGATGCTCAGAGAAGAAAATTCTTGCAAGAAGTTTTTGTACTACTCGATGGGGTCAAACCTCACAGTTTCAAAGACGTGCACCTGACTGTATATCACAAACAAAAAGCATTTCTAGGTGGGGCAAGCCAGGGTTTTTGCAACACAAGCTGTCAGTCATGCTAAGAGGATGATGGAAGTTGTCTACAGATCACAAATGCTCTCCTCGGTGATGGTCTGGACGGGAGTGTCGCTAGAGCGAGAATGAAACGAAATACCGCATCCCGTCTGTGGTTCTGCTGTTGAAACGGTGTCTGGTAGATCGACGCAAGACTGTAGTGAACAGAACGAGATAGATTTTTCAAAATAACAGTGTGCGTTACAAACAAATCGAAATAAATTGATTGAGATTATGTTCAATTGTTTCGTTTAATCTTTGCAATAGAACTTAGGGCCGTCCTTTATGTATATTTATGCACACAATATTTTCATTACCTGCGTGCAGGCCGACCTAACACAGCCGTAGGCCGTGGAGGCATAGTAGGCATAGCGCTGGCCGTGGCTGTGCTGGTGGCGGTTGTGGCGTTTGTGGCGTACACGTATGTGGACAGGCGGCGGGTGCTGCAGCCGACACATAGGCCTGCTGCCGTCACCAGCTTTGACAACGCTCTCTACAACCCTGGTGGTGAGTGTGTGCTGTTGGTGGAGTGTGTTATTGGCGGACGTTGTGAGTGCATTGCTTGAAGATGTAACGTGCGGTTTTGCGAGTGAGTAGGTACTTGGAAGTGGGTTGCGTTACTGGTGAGGCCTGAAACAATGTAAGGCACGTTGTTTGGGCACCCTGGTTATCGTCAATACTATGCACTCCACCCTTACGGCGAAGGACTGGCAAACATAAAGGAAACGCCGAACGGCCTCAAGATGCCAAATCTCTGCTAACGATCGTCACTGAATAATCTAATTCACGGCTGGCTTGAACGCTTACAGATCTTCACGGCCAATCACACATCGTTGCAATGACTTTCAAGTAATATAGATAGGGAATAGTACACCGACTGCACTTTTGAGATTGGTATCTAAGAGTTATGCATTTATTGGGGTGGGGTTTCAGCCATAGCTCGTGTATTTCTCCCAAAGAGTTATGAGAAAGGAATCAAGAAATGCAACCAATACCCTTCATTGCTGAATACCTTATAAAATAAATACTTATCAAGGCTATTCACCAGAAAATTAGTATTCCTCGATACATTACGAATGGCTCATCCAGCAAGGCCAGTCCGGCAGACCAAGCCGGCAACGGGCAGTAGCAGGAGGTGCAATACTCGAACAGACACAACACGTACAGTAAGTAAACAGCATCTGCGACTATTTCGTAGCTTTCTCGTGACGTCACCACTCCATCGTACGTCGGACGCCCATGGCAGTGCTTTAACTTGCTCCGTATCATCATTTTGCGTAGACGGACCAACAGCCTCACTCCCAGAGAGGAGCTGACGTCAAGGCGTCGCCCTGCTCTGGCCACTGCCTTATAGCACTGTTGCTGTTGCGGCACAATAATAAAAATTCGGTCGTCCAATGAAAAAACTGCAGCAAGGTGATGAATGTGCAAATAATAACAGTGAAGGCAGGGTCGTTGGAGTTCTGATGCGTTACGTTAGACAGGCAGGGTATGAAAAATAGCACAGAGCTGCTTTGGAAGCAGTTAACATTAGAAACTAGAGCACTCTGAGAGCGCATCCCTCCTCCAAGCAAGGCAACAGTAACGCCAAATTCAAATTGATCCGAAACCGGGATTTTCTTTGTATCAACACTAAAATCTACTCATTTTTGCTCTTTTAAGAATATTAACATTTCCAGTAACTTTCTTAAAGATTTGTGAATAAATTTTTCAGTTAGGCTGCTAACAAACATTCTGACAAACGTTAGTCAAACATACACCAAACCGATCTTCACCAAAACTTAGTTATTTATGTTTTTTAACATTACTGAACACTCCTGTAAGTTCCAAAAAGATCCGTATTTAACATTTTGACTTACTGTGCCAACACGCATAAAATTAAACATAGCCACAAGTAAGCGAACGCACAATCATATCACAAAAATTTGGTCATTTACTCTCCATAATTACCTAACAACTCACGTAAATTTAGTAAAAATCCATCCATAACATTTTGAGTAATGGCATTAAAAAATGAGGCAGACAAACAAACGAATGAACGGATCTTCACCAGAAGTTAATCAACTGGTCCTCCGAACATACTTGACAATCTCTGTAAATTTCGTTAAAATCCATTATATCTTTTTGAATTATCTTACTGACAGACAAAAGACAAACAGAAAGACGGAAAGACAAACACGACAACAACATTACCTCCTTGGCAGAGGTAATTGAATGGGTCATGCGAGATGGATTCGAAACTGATGCGTGGGCCGCTTCCAGTACTTGTTCAGGAATTTTCTAACCTATTGACAGGCAGACTTCCGATAAATTCCAGTCTCTTTCAAAAGTTCACCATGAGTAGGGAAGACATTGTTATCCTTGTTCAGTTTTTCAGTGTTGACGGCTGAATTTTTACCAACTGTCCTGGAAACGCTCGTCAGCGTTCGTCTGTGTCGACGAGTCCCTCTAGCATGCAACGTATCAACAAGTGCCCTCTCAGTGACGATGAAGCGACGAAGATGAGATGAAACGAATCTCGTCAGGCGACACTCGTACGCTTAGTTATGCACTGGGGAATCAATTTTGTTGCATTGCCAGGGATTCTTTCCACTTAAGACATCGTATGCAGAAGTAGATGCGGTGCACGTTGCTGCATGGTCCGTCCTTAGTAGAAGTAGGAGTAGTAGTTGCGTTTGTTGTTCGCGTGCTCCTCAGTAGAAATACAGCAGATTAAAGCCAATTAGGAGAGGCGCTCGCTTTTGGTGTACGTTCGTAAACATTACTTTGCTTCGAATAAATGTTACTTTGTATGTTATTTCCTAATGAGAAGCTGAGATAGCGTTTGCGACCATCAGTTCATCAGCGAAGATTGCATAGCTCTTTGTTTCTATATTGCAGATACGTTGCAACATATGGGGCTGGAGGACGGCACTAGCAGAGAGCGAACTTAGCTGTCGCGTCGAAGCCTACAAAGCTCAATCTCAAGTAGTGTGCACTTCCTCTGGTCCAATGCCCCGCTGCCCATCCTAAAAAGTCCGAAGAATATTAAGTCCAATGAGAACAGCGCCCAAACGGACTCCAGACCAATGACACGATAGTCCAAAAGAATGCAAGTCCAATAACTAATATTAGCTAAGTAAAAGTCGTCTAATTTTTTTCTCATAAAAATACCATACCATGCTACAATCTAAGCGCTGTATTAGGGCCGAGACACACCAAACGCAGTTCAGCAAGAAGCTGGCAGGCAGTTTTTGAGAAGCACGGAATGCATTGGATTGGGCACACCGAACAGCGGCAGCGGCCTACTCAACTGCCACTGTTCGGTATACGCGCTCCAATGCATTCCGGGCTTCTCAAAAACTGCCTGCCTGCCAGCTTCTCGCTGAACTGCGTTTGGTACGTTTCGGCCCTTATGCATCTCTCCGTGTATCATCGTTATTTACCTAACTTCACCTTCTCTCTGAGTTGCTGTGCAGATCCGACTAAAGATTTACTTACCAAGTTTGTATGACGCTTGCGTGTAGAAGTTTAGGCCGTCAAGATACATCGGACTTTGCGGACAAAATTTTTTTTATACTATTTTTGAAAGTAAATTTCGTGCTATAAGTCGTTTGAAAACGATAATATTTGCGTTGGCGCTGCAGCTCATCTGACAATCGCACACTTTTGAAAGGAGCAGCTGATTTGTATGACCACCTGAGAAGGACCACCACCGGTCCCTAAGGACTATCAAGAATGGTCAATGGCTTCGAAAACAAATAGTTACATAATTTGCATTAACTGGTGTTAATACATTTCAAATTATGTATATGATATGATAACGTTCCAGTAAAGTATACCTACATAAAATGTAGAAGTAAAATTGTATATAGAAGCTTCACTTTTAGCTTTTAATCAGTGAATAGGAGCATGCATACTTGCATAGCAATGTGCTATAAGTGTTTGCGTAGCCGTGGATGTGCATTGCCAAATAAGGAACTCATTGAAAAATTTCTTATACGTATATATGGGTTGTTTGTAAGCAATATTTTTCTACATTTTAATGCAAATTGATGGTGAGTTCATAAATTAGATAAAGAGATCTTGATGTATTTGAGAATGTTAAAAAAAAAATGTTTAAAATTAATACGCATTTATTTCATTTCAGTTTTTAGTCAGGTTTGGCCTGTACTGTTAGCTAATAACATTTTAACGAAATAAGCAAAAAATTAATCAATATTATTTTGCGAAAATGTTACTGATCACATTATTTATTAGGAAACATTGAGACCACAATAGTCAAACTGAAATTATTTGCGGTCAATACAATATGAAATTTGGGAGAGTCCTTCCAAGTAGTTAATAATAATTTTTGCTCTTTTTTGTTACGTCTCCAAAATTTTAATCGAAAGAGGACGTCAACTAATCATCTGCTGCGGGTGCAATTTCGCATGAAATCTCCAAAATCCTCTTCCATCGCTTATCTTTACTTGCAATTTGGCGTCCGTTCGCTAAGCCTTTCGCATTACTTCACTATTTAATTCTATGGGGCTGAAATTTGGCCTCTGTGATGGCACATTCTTCAGATTCTCTTCTCAGACACCTGATCTGCAAGCCAACTTTTAGTCATACGCGATGCATGCCTAGAAACATTGTCATTGTGAGAGATGACGCATCTTTCGACGTCATCAACCTGAATATTGAGCGTGCGAACGAAGTTGGTTTGAAGGAATGCACAATTTAATTATAGTCTGACCGCTTTATCAAGACAGTTCGGTCGTGGTCAAATTCCTCAATAGCGGTACCAATTCTGAGAGTATTTCTGATATTTCTCTGTATGCAGGTAGCGGGCGAGGCTATATGAGCCAAACAAAATCTCAGAAATGCCCATAGAATTTTCAACTCTATAGAGGAATTTGACCACGGCCGAACTGCCTTGATAAAATGGTCTGTCTATAACATAATTTATTTTGAGACCAACTGGTACAAGAAAAGATTCGACAATGTTGTCCCATAGAATTATAGTTCATAGTATAACTTCACCACCACCTTGCTGCCGTTTGTAACATAATCAAGCACTTGAGCCCCAAAGAAAGCCATCCTCGCTTCCGTATGTCAATATGTCAATGATGTCAAAAGTAGCTCCGGCTTCACCGGTTCAAATGACTGTTTGTGAAATTTCACTTTGTATTCAGATATTTTATTACCATGAATTTTCTTTGACAATTCATTAAACTCAAAGAGTAACTAGCTATCATTGTCTTCTGGTTTCCAATTAATTCAGAACACGGTTCTTGATCCGTTTAAATGCATAAGTGACTCCAGCATTCTGGAAATTGTCCATAGCTACTGGGGCATGGAGAGGTTCAGGCTAAAGATCTTTTAATCTTCTACAATTCTGCTTGTTGTTGCTTGCGGTCTACAACTCTTATGTCTTTGTAGCTCAATTTTCCAAATATTTTCAACGTACGATGATCACGTGTGATAATTTCTAAATTTCTTGTGTATATGCAGTAGCTTTATTCATATTGAGTAGCTTCACAACTTCAGCCTTCTCAGACGCCGTTAGCATCTCTCTTCTAGTGAGTCTAGTCATTGATGTAAATTACATAAGTTTTCACAAACAATTTTAGCAACCTGAAAATGACTAAACTCTGAAATTAAATTTCTGCATATGAATTTTAAACCTAAATTTCAGTCTACTATCAAATAAATTAAGCTGTCTCATCTGATGGGCGAACAAATTATTTAGTTTTCATTCAATACCTAGAGATGTGCAATGTTATAAGCACCTCCTGTAAAAACGTCTGATCCGCACTGTATAGTTTTTCACAAAGGAGGTTATGCTTTCGACGAGGTTTATCTGTCTGTCTGTTTGGCTATTCGTATCATAACTGGAAAAGTTATGGAAGAATAGTTATGAAGAATACAAGGTCAGGAATGTCAAGAAACAGATGAATAAATTGTAGTGATGAGCCATTAGTCCGCCTGTTGTCTACCATTATGTTTACTGCTATTGCGCTGGTTGGCGGAGGTCTGTGTTCTTGGAGTACTTCACTAGTTATATTAGATTAGATAGGCGGCAGTAGACGGACCAACAGGCCCATTCTCAGAGACACCGGGACTTACGTCCCGGCCCTCTATGAGCAGTTGCCACTTGTGTTTGCATGATATACAGTAGATGGCAGAGGAAAAGAGAAGAAAAAAGGTAGATCTCACCCACGAGTCGGTTATGCATGCACACGAGCAAGTGCATTTATAGCCGCTGATCTGCGGAGCTTAAGAGTTTGTGACCCCTGGTGGACGTGTTCTTAGTTGTGGATGTCTTTCCCGTTGTTTGTCAAGACGATTTTTCAACGCATTGACTGTCTGTGCTCCGACAACATCGGAGGAGAGTCTATTTCAAATGTTAGTTGGGCTTTATGCTTGAGTTTTTGGCCGTCGTTTCACGGCGATCATTAACGTCTCTTTCAAAAAGTCCCGCTGTAGGTACGTCGTTATTTATATTAGTTGCCCCCTGAGTCGTCTACTCGAGAGCGATCAGGCCCAGTTCTTGTTTTGCAGCTGAGGTATCAATTTTGTTGCTCTATGTTGAATTTTCCCATGCTATTGATATCTTTGTACAAGTATGGGAAAATAATTGAATAACAAACTGTAAGTGCGAGCGCACTAGCGCCTTGTACAAGGAAATGATGAGGTTCTTTGATTTGTATTCGAAATTTGTTGCGATGAATGCAAGTACTCTGCTTGCCATTTTCACACTCTTGTCAACTTGCTGACTGTTGCAGTTTTTTTTTGTAATAGTTATTCCCAAGTTACGTTGTTGAGTGACAGCAGCCAAGTGTGTCGTGTTGATTTTCAATTGATTTGATGGGTTCTACAGCCCTACGTGCATTACTAAACATTTGTCGACATTGAAGCTCATCTGCCACATTGTGCTCCAATGCATGTGGTGGTCAAGGTCTTATTGGAGCTCAACTCTTTTCTTAGCAGGATGGCATAGTTTAGTATCATCAGCAAATTTACTGATTTCCTACGGATGTTAAGATCGAGATCATTGATGTAAATTTGAACACAAGTGGACTAAGCACGCTACCTTGTGGAACCCCAAATGAAACCAGCGTTCAGTCGCTTGTCTCTCCTCCAGGCTTCACTTGCTGCTGCCGACCCGTAAGCCATGCTTGGTTCCAGTGTAAATAGTCTCCCTGGATGCTGGGCTTCCAATTTTTTTCATTAATCGTTGGTGAGGGACTTTGTCTAAAGCCTTTTGGAAGTCTAGATACACGAGGTTCACACTCTTGTCTTCATCTCCAATTTCCGTAACTATCGAAATGAAGTTAGTTTAATATAATTAGTGGAGTGTGTTCAGATATATCAAGTCCTCTACTCCATACACCGTGAATCGCATAGAGGAATACGAAAACACCACCAGACACGGACGGTGTTTTCAATACAGCTCAGCTTCTGCATGGGCTGCAGCGGTGTGTAATGAAAGAAGCAACTACAATAATTTCATTTTGATTTCGTTCTAACAAAGACGCAAAAAAGATGCCGCAGACACCTAATATAGAACCCCGCTGAAAGGGTTCTATTTCGTTTTCATGACTACTTCGTCTCTAAAATAATCGTGCTACGCTGGAATCAGCTTCAGATACGCGCGCTGTAAACTGTTTTTATTCCTGGTTACATATTTGTAACTATTACCAACTTTGCACGAAGATATCATTTACAAAATAACTAAACAATTCAGATTACAATTCTCTCAAATAATTGCCTCATGTTTTCCCTTCTGAGATGATATCGACGTTATATAGCTAAGAGGGACGCGGTTGCCAATAGTGAGCATTAGGAGCGGCAGTGAGCAGTACCCTACTGGGCCAACGCTCGAGACACTGAATAGAGCTCTGCACCGGCAGACTAAACTCAGTTTGCAGCAACTCTCTTTTGGAATATGTTATGTTATTTCCTATTTCTGTATAATTCGATATTAATACTTACTTTTTGTCTGTATGCCATCGCCAGGACATATTAAAGGAATAGCTGTGAGCTATAAACCGTGAACTGAGGCGTCTTGTAATCCGCAACTTTAGTAACGGTACCCTGAAATACGTTGCAGGAGCGCTATTGATTGATCGATGAGCGTTGTCAGCTCAACAATAAACAAGTTCTAGATTACTCTTAATTTAATTCGATAACACGAGCTTGGAGTAAGTAAAACTTATCTTATTACTCCGGTCTACGGAGCTTACTCGTTGTCAAGCTGAATAATTTTTTGAGTTCCCCTTTATTTGCAATGGGTACTTCTACGTGCTTCTTAGGTCACAGTTTACTGTGTCGCAATCGCTGCCACAGCTTCTCGGGTTCGGAAATCGATAGAATTTTTGAGCAGCAGACCGGGCGGAGTCAAGAGTGCAGCAGAGATAACAAAGAAAATGACTACAACACGCCGTTGAATGTTCAGTTACCGCCGTTAGGTTAGCTGACTAAGATGAGGTTAAGACTATAAAGAACATTTAAAATGAAGGATTGTTATTATGTTGGAGAGTGAACTGGTTAACGTTTATTAACGTTGATTTTGTTTGGCTGATTGATTATCGGTGAACGAAATTCGATACTGATGAACGGTGTCCACCCCTGCATTTACGATTATTCCATGTATATAATGGCTTAGAGCCGTAAGTGGCTATTTCTATTTTTGGTGAAATTGAGTTTTACTCACCAAGTGGCTGCTTATGAGGTTATTTCTAGTGTCAGAAGTGTCTATGCCATATCTCTTCATAATGAAGAGATATGGTATAGACACTTG
Organism: Parhyale hawaiensis; assembly: GCA_001587735.2. NCBI lineage: Eukaryota > Metazoa > Arthropoda > Malacostraca > Amphipoda > Hyalidae > Parhyale > Parhyale hawaiensis. The sequence continues at coordinate 4,274,748 of LQNS02001578.1, read as the reverse complement.
TAACACAAAAAATATAGCTACCTCACAAGCACCCACTTGGTGAGTAAAACCCAATTTCGCCAAAATTGGTCATAGCCATTTCTCTGAGCCCTCGATATACAAAATATGTGTGGTATGTGTGCAACATGTTGAGTATTGTTATAATTTCTATTTCTATCGTACCTATACCCTTTAATTCAATCTTTGTATAGAAACAATATGAACTGGCTTAATACCCATTTAAACGAATACTTTTTTACTCTCTGCTCGGACCGATGACAATGTGTTGTTTGTTTTTTACCGTCTATATAAAAATACTTGTGTACATAATGAAAAACTCACAATTATACACTTTGCTCCTAATCATGCTCATTCATTTTCCTTGCCGCACATGTACCCTTCAGGTCTCAAGGTAAAATATTGATCAAGATGTAACTCCTGAAGACAAAACTACAATTTCGGATTGGTTGTGTCTACCGAAATGCTTTCTATCCTCCGGTCCCCCTCTTCTACCGGTCAGGAATCTCTGCTTCAGAACGTATAAACCCACATAATGGATATTTTCTGATCAATGCAAGCTTTTTAGAATGTTATTAATTATTATTATTTTCAATCATGATAATAGATTAGATAATATAGGCGGCAGTAGACGGATCAACAGGCCCATTCCCAGAGAGACACCAGAACTTACGCCCCGGCCCTCTATAGGCTATTGCCATAACGTTAGTATGAAATGGATGATGGAGGAAAAAAGAAGAAAAAAGGAATATCTCAGCCACGAGCCGATCATGCAGACACGCAAGTGCAATTTATAGCCGCTGATCTGGGGAGGAGTTTGTGACTCCAGGAGGACGTGTTCTTAGAGATGATTTTTAAACGCTTTGACTGCCTCCTCACCGACAACGTTGGAGGGGAGTCTATTCCAATATATTGTTTGTTTCATATATATAGCTGTATAATATAAGTGCATGTGATAGCTTTACAATTTTTCATTTTATGAAATTTCTGTAAAATTGCGCGCATACTCCAAGTTCTTATTCAAAAACGTTTTCGAATAGTAGTATTAGGTTGATAAAAGTATTGTTCTTATTTTGTCAAGATGTCAAGGTCAGGTTTCCATTGAACATTGCTAGCTTAGTTCATTGAAGAATTTTAATTTTTTTTTTTTCTGGCACAAGCGCAACGTAGAGCACTGAGCTTATGACCCTGGATAGTGCGGGTTCGAATGCCAACCTGTATTCGGTATACTTACATACTCTAAGGTGGACAGGATGTATGATTTTTTCGTTCTGCACGGGTGGATTTTAAAAGTCAGCACCCGCGCTTGCATATATCCAGTCCTTCTCTAATATATATACCTGTACTGTCCAGCAAAATGGTCATAAAAAGAGGGAGTGAAAATTTTCATAGAGTATTGATAGAAGCAGTCATACACTGTCCAACAATCTTTCTTCTTTCTTTGTTCGTCTCTCTCAGCGCCCAACTATCGATGCTGAGACACAGGCAAAGATGATCTACGTCTTTAACTTTGAATGAGCAAGTGACCACTTGGGGTTATTTTCATAATAATATCGCTATGGCACCGTTTTCAGCCTGCCGTTAAAGGTTACTGTTAGGGACCGTGTCACTGATGTGTTTAGTCATGGGGCCCCTGTACGTGTGGGTTTGGAGACTCGTTCGTTCAGCGATAATAGTAAAGTCATATTTCATCGAAAGCGGTTTATATTATCGCTTATGTTGCACAAAATATTATCAGTAGCTATACGATAAACATAATCTTAAATTAGTTGAGAATGCAAGCAAAGGAGTAAAATGGCTTTCCATTGTGAATACATATATCGTTGATACATAGATGTTTAGCATTTAGAAGAAGCGGTCCAGAGGCGGTTCGAGTAGTGAGGATGGACAGATGCAACACCCTTTGCTTTCACTAAATGATATTATTTACAGTCAATATAGACAGCTTAGTTATACAAGTTTTCTTTAGACTTTTTCATCATAATCCATAATCTTAATGTCGTCAGTGTTTCTGAAATTCATAAAAGAATTGCAGATTTTTAACTGAGCAATGGCCCGTCTGTGTTTTTCTCCTGGGCAAGTTTGGCGATCACATTTAGGGAGCATTCTTCCCGGAGTTACCGTTGTCGTAAGTGGTAAGAGTCTTCCCAAAAGGGGAAGGGTGTAGGCTGCTCCCATTGTTGTTAGAATCGTATTATTTTTTGAACAAGTATATTATTTTTTTCTCCTATCGAAAACACTGCTTGAACTGTAAATAGAAAGCCATGCGCGGTAGAAAGCAATGTAGATCGCAAGTGAGGGAAAAGTAAATTAGAAAAGATTTTTTTTTATCTCCTAAAATTTTACCGTTTTTCGGTAGCGTGCATTAGAGATGGTAGGACAGCTAGGGGTATGGATCGCTGCCAGGTTACAGTAATGGATCTAAGAACACACCTGTATGAGAGAAAATGAATCTGGTCAGTATTCTTTACTAATTTATTATTAAAATCTTCAAGAAGAGAGTCCTTGAACTTAAAAAAATATAATGCGCAGGATACTTCATTAAGTTTTTCGAATAATGGAGTAAAACTCGTTTTTTTCCTCGTAGGTATTAAAAAATATAATTTGCAGTATGAGTGTATTATTTGAAGTTTTAATTCTGGGGAGAAATTCTCCCCTGGTTATTTTCCACGTTGTCTATGAAAGGGTGACGCTATACCCACTTTCAACTCAACACGAATCGTACATGACGACTTACTTAAATATTACTTTCAAATTCCGTAGATTTAAAAGGAATTATATAAGAATTTCCTATGTGTTGCCTGCATTATTAATAATTATCAACTTTTTTAAGTACTGATGGAAATACTACAAGATACTCAATGAAGCGATACATGGTACATATTCCAGGCTTTAGGGGGGATGTGTTTTCTGTGTACATTTCTCTTTTACAGCTCTACCATGCATTTTCCTACTCCATATGATGAGAACATGAAAAAAGTTGGGTAGAACTATCGCAACTGGCATTTTTTTTTTTGAGGGGGGGGGGGGCAGGGGGCAAAACTATCAATTGTGGAGCGATTGTTCTAAAACTTGCTCAGAATATGTAGTTGTGGAAAAGAAACTCATTTTGTCCCTTCAACTTTTTTTAATTAGCTAGGCCATAGTTTTTGAGATAATGGGAAATATGTATAAAAATACATGTATATTTTGGAAATTTCAAACGAAAAGAACTCAACAAGTTTTTATGATAGAAAAAACAATAACAGTTTTGGAATCCTTGAAGCATTTCTAGCAAAACCAAGGAGAAGAATTTTCAATTCTCTATCTCATTGGAATTGCTACCTACAATATTAAGGAAAAACAAAGGATTCGGATTTGAGCTGTGAAAAAAAAACATTAGTCGGGCAAAAATGGAACATCCGGCTCTATGGTATTGTTAGGAATGTTTCAAGGATTCCCAAACTGTCATTGTTTATTTTTCTAGCATGAAATCTCATTGAGTTATATTCGTTTGATATTTCCAAAATATATAGATTAGATTAGATTAGATAGGCGGCAGTAGACGAACCAAAAGGCCCATTCCCAAAAAGACACCGGGACTTACACCCCGATCCTCTATGAGCTATTGCCATTATGTTAGTAGAATGTANGCAGGGGGCAAAACTATCAATTGTGGAGCGATTGTTCTAAAACTTGCTCAGAATATGTTGTTGTGGAAAAGAAACACATTTTGTCCCTTCACCTTTTTTTAATTAGCTAGGCCGTAGTTTTTGAGATAATGGGAAATATGTATAAAAATACATGTATATTTTGGAAATTTCAAACGAAAAGAACTCAACAAGTTGTTATGATAGAAAAAACAATAACAGTTTTGGAATCCTTGAAGCATTTCTAGCAAAACCAAGGAGAAGAATTTTCAATTCTCTATCTCATTGGAATTGCTACCTACAATATAAGGAAAAACAAAGGATTCGAATTTGAGCTGTGAAAAAAAACATTAGTCGGGCAAAAATGGAACATCCGGCTCTATGGTATTGTTAGGAATGTTTCAAGGATTCCCAAACTGTCATTGTTTATTTTTCTAGCATGAAAACTCATTGAGTTATATTCGTTTGATATTTCCAAAATATACTGTATGTATATATTTCCCAATATCTCAAGAAACTAAGGCCTAAATCAAAAGAATAGCAGGAGCAAAATGCGTTTTTTTTTCAAAAATACATATTTTGAGAAAGTTTCAGAACAATCGGTCCACAATTGATAATTTTAGCCCCCATGCCCCTTTCAAAAATGTACCAGGTACAAAAGTTCTTCCTAATTTTATCTTAATGTCCTCATCATATGGAATGGGAAAATACATGGTAGAGCTGTAAAAGAGAAATGTACACAGACACCACCCTAAAGACTGGACTCTAAGAGAATGTAGCTTATTTCTAGGTTACAAACACAGGACAAGTCGCAGTGGTTTTACATTCTAGACGTCATTACGCCCCATTACTTGGCCTCCCTCATGCAATCGTAAATGCTGCCATCATAGACACATATCAGATCGTTTGTAGCCAGGGCCATTACAGATGACTGTTAGTAACGAAGTGTTCGAGTTTTCAAGCCTGATTTTTAGACTCAAGGCGATTTTCTGTTCCTGGTTGCATGAAAATTACCGTTCTTTTGAGTAAATATTACTCTCGCCGGAGTAGACCTTGGCTCATTTATTATTCCGCTGAGTAAGTCGTTGTACGCAATGGGTGAGTGCTCGAAGGATTTCGTTCTAAATTTAAGTTGAATCAGAGCGAGTTACAGAATAGAGGAAACACAAGCTCCAGAAGAACACGCATTTAAATTTTCAGAATATTATCCAAATTT
>LQNS02001578.1:4142684-4170320 GCA_001587735.2 Parhyale hawaiensis | reverse complement strand
GACCAACATTTAGGTGTATCAAGCCGAACCGGTCTACCACTTGCTAAGCTTTCCCATTCAGCTCCCCGTCTACATGCTGAGCAAAATGACCATCCCATAAGCAAAAATGACTTCTCAATCAATGCCTCCTCCAATTCAATCGAACTCACAACATTAGAATCCCTTTATATCCATAGAACAACACCTAACCTCAACATTATGACCTCAGCTGTACCTCTTCACACTATCCCGGACTGACTAACTACACATCTACTGACTGTACGGAAGCTGGCGCCCGGCCCCTGCTCACGGCTTGGTTTATCCGCTCTTTGTGCAGGACGGACTGTTTCCCCCATGAATGTACATATTCTTTTCCCGCCCTATATGATGACTACAGCTGTACCACTCGTCACAACCATGGCTGACGCTTTTTCCTCCGACTGCAGTCGCTCGTTTTCCTCCGCTTCCCGTGCCGCTCGACGCTTATATCAGCACCCCATATCGCACCGTGGTCATTCGCCCTCTAGGTCCCACAACGCTAGCACCACTACATTTTAGGTCCTCTTAAATAGAAATAAAAAATTATTGTTAGACATCCTTAAGATTTTATTGGGTTTTTGAAAATGGGATCAAACTCCCGAAACGTCAAATTTTAATTAGTTCGTGTCGACTTTCATTTAAATTGTATAATTTACCAAAGGATAGTAACTTTAATTTTTCCTTTTTTTGTGAATCAATATTTTCATAACACTTGTTTCAGGAATTTTTGAACGTATTGAAAGGCAGACCTCCGGTAACTTCCAGTCTCTTGCAAAAGCTCACGATGAGTAGGGGAGACATTGCTATCCTCGTTCAGTTTTTCAGTGTTGACGGCTGAATTTTCACCAACTGTCCTGGAGACGCTCATCAGCATCTGTGTCGACGAGTCCCTCAAGCATGGCACGTATCAACAAGTGCCCTCTCAGTGACGATGAAGCGACGAAGATGAGATGAAAAGGATTTCGTCAGGCGACGCTCGTACGCTTAGTTATGCAACGGGAATAAATTTTGCTGCATTGCCAGGGATTCTTTACACTTCATAGACATGGTATACAGAACTATATGTGGTGCACGTTGCTGCATGGTCTATCATAAAGTAGTAGTAGTAGTTAGGTGTGTTCTTCGTGTGCTCCCAGTAGCAGTACAGTTGATGAAAGCCAATTAGGAGAGGTGCTCGCTTTTGGTGTATGTTTGTAAACACTACTTTGCTTCAGATAGATGTTACTAGGTACGTTTTTTCCTAATGAGAAGCTCAGTTAGCTCTTGCGACCATCAGTTCTTCAGCGAAGATTGCATAACTCTTTGTTTCTATATTACAGATACGGTGCAACTTATCGGGCTCTAGGATGGGACTGACAGAGAGTGAACTCAGCTGTCGAGTCGAAGCCTACAAAGCTCAATCTCAAATAGTGTGGACTTCCTCTGGTCCAATGCAACACTGCCCATCATAAAATGTCCGAAGAATAAAAGGTCCAATGAGCACAACGCCCAAACGGACTCCAGACCGATGACCCGATAGTGCGAAGGAATGCGAGTCCAGTAACTAACATTAGCGAAGTAAAAGCCGTGTATTTCATTAAAAAAAATACCATACCATTCTACAATTTAAGCGCTGCATTACGGCCGAAACATACCGAACGCAGTTTAGCGAGAAGCTGGCAGGCAGGCTGGCAGTTTTTGAGAAGCACGGAATGCATAAGAGCGCGCACACCGAACAGCGGCAGCAGCCTGCTCAACTGCCGCTGTTCGGTGTGCGCGCTCCAATGCATTCCGTGCTTCTCACAAACTGCCAACCTGCCTGCCTGCCAGCTTCTCGCTGAACTGTGTGTACTCGCATCCCTTTAAGCGAGTAATGAAATGTTCTAGCAGTACGTATTTTGATTCCGGCGTTAGGAAAACGCGTAGGAATGAGTTTTTACATTTATTTCATTTTTCGTTGGATGATATTATCTTCATACTGTGTTCTATTCTATTTACTAATAAAGTTCGTGTCTAACCTTTTACTATGACTTCTCATTTCAAACTTATACTGTGTTCTAAGTATTATTGTGATGCGACAGCAAGATCAAAAATAGCACAGAGAGCTGCGGCTCGAATCGTACCCTATGTAGACAAGTAGGTCAAAGCGCCTCACGCTATCGCGGACAGGAAATCGATTATTGCCGATCTCCCGTCGCTATACAAATTATTACCTGCATAAGCGAGCGAATGAAATAAGCGAGCATCAATTTGTTCCATAAGAAAAACCCAGTGAAGCTAGTAGATAACTACAAAATGTCTTGACCATAGATTAGTAATTGCAAATTGCATTTTGGGTAACGCGCTTCTGAGAATGAAGTTACATTTAATAACATAAATTGGTCACGGAATGCAATCTTCACCCGACAGAACCTCAGACAAGTTTTTGGTACCAGAACGTACCTGGCAGAACGTACCAGAACGTACCTAGACTAGCCAGACATAATTCCGAGAATTTGCATGATATCAAGCAGAGGTGGCGCCTTCATCAAGCGCTCTTGATTGGTCAGTGACATAAAGCTGACGCAACAAGCGATCTGATTGGCCGCCGCGTGGGCGCAGGAAAAACCCGCAGCATGCAAAGTGCGTTCGCGCACAATCAGGGTGCGGATCGCGATGATATAAATAGAGCAAGTTTTGATAGGAACTTCGGATTTGTGATTAGACCTTACCTTGTGCACAAGCTTTACTAGTAGTACTCCGCGCTCAACTGTCCTCCTGTCGGTAACGTATTCTAGATGCTACTTACCATTTTTAGGTCGAATTTACTCTCTCACCAGTGTATCTTGGAATAGGAAATATTCAACATTCAAGTTGATATTTCCTTTGTTTAGTTAACTCCAAAGTGTTCGATTTTGCTGTCGTACTAGGTTATTTCGTTTTGAGTTGGACTCACTTATTTACTGGCGTAAATTAGAACCCAGTCTTGGGAAGAAATGTTCGCAGTTCTTGGCGTATTGATTACCCGTTTTTGACGTGGTCAAAAACGGAGGTGTTTTGTTCTTATTTTGTAATATTGCACTCTCGTAAGCTGCCTCAGTGTATTCAGTGTATAACTTTGTACAAAATTTGGATTGTTTATGATTTGTAGAAATTCTGTATTAAATTGTCTGAAGAATTATCAGTTTGCGATTACTTCTATTTTGCGATCAGTCTCATATGTTATCGGTTTGCGATTAGCACTTTAATACTTTTGATATTCTTTGTACTACTTTGATTCTAAAATTTGTAACTATATCCTTGCACTTATTTTTAAATAGTTAATGTTTAAAAATTATTCCTTGTCGTCATTTAATCCTTACCAACAAATATTCCGGTTGCGCAACGAACCACAGGTTAAATAAAAGGCGCTAGAGATATCCTCTGTACACGGCTTCGTAAGGCTAGATTCTGTTGATAAACATATTGGACCCTCAGGTATATAACACAATAAATAAAGATAAATATAATTGGACCCTCAGGAATAAAAGATAATAAGATATTGAAATATATATATAGTAAACTCAAGCAGAAGCGTGTACATGTGTTTGGTACGTTTCGGCCCTTATGCATCTCTCCGTGTATCATTTTGACCTATTTTCACCTTCTCGCTGAGATGCTGTGCAGATCCGACTAAAGATTTACTTACCAAGTTTGTATGACGTTCGAGTGTAAGAATTTAGGCCGTCAAGATAGATCGGACCATGCGTAAAAATTTTTATACTCTTTTTGGGCGTCAATTTCATGCTATAAGAGTCGTTTGAAAACGATAACATTTGCGTTGGCGCTGCAGTTCATCTAACAATCGCACACTCTTGAAAGGAGCAGCTGATTAGTATGACCACCTGAGAGGGACCACCACCGGTCCTTAAGGACTATCAAGAATGGTCACTGACTTCAAAAACAAATAGTTCCATAATTTAAATTTATTGGTGTTAATACGTTTTAAATTATGTATATGATGACGTTCCAGTAAAGTATATGCGCATAAAATTGTATAAAGAAGCTTCACTATTAGCTTCTAACCACTGACTATGAGCATGCATAGTTAGGTTTGCTCTAATATTTATCATTAAGTCACCTGGCAGTAATGCGTTAAAAGTGCTTGCGTAGCCAAGCATGAGCATTGCTAAGTAAGGAACTCATTGAAAAATTTCTTATACCATATGGGTTGTTTGTGAGCGGCATTTTTCTACATTTTAATGAAAATTTATGGTGAATTCATAAATTACATAAGAGATCTTGATGTATTTGAGAACGTTAAAAAAAAGTTTAAAATCAATACGCATTTATTTCATTTCAGTTTCTAGTCAGGTTGGCCAGTAGTGTTAGCAAATAACATTTTAACGAAATTAGCAAAAATTTAATCAATAATATTGTGCGTAATTTTTACTGATCACATTATTTATTAGAAGACATTGAGACCAGAATAGTTAAACAGAAATTATTTACGATCAAAACAACATGAAATTTGTGAGAGTCCTTCTAAGTAGTATTTTTATTTTCGCCCTTTTTCATTAGGTCTCCAAAATTTTAAGCGAAAGAGGACATCAACTTATTAACTGCTGCAGGTGCAATTTGGCATGCAATCTCCAAAATTCTCTTCCATAGCTTATCTTTACTTGCGAGTTTGGCGTCCGTTCTCTAAACCTTTCGCTTTACTTCACTATTTAATTTTATGGGGCTGAAATTTGGGCTATGTGATGGCACATTCTTCAGCTTCTCTTCTCTGATACCTGATCTGCAAACCAATTTATAGTCATACACGATGCATGCCTAGAAACATTGTCATTGTAAAAATGACATTTCTTTCGATGTCATCAACCTGAATATTGAGCCTACGAACGAAGTTGGTTTGAAGGAATGCACAATCTAATTATAGTCTGACCATTTTATCAAGACAGTTCGGTCGTGGTAAAATTCCTCAATAGCGGTACCAATTCTGAGGGCATTTCTGAGATTTCTCTATATGCAGGTAGTGGGCGAGGCTATATGGGTCGAACAAACTCTCATAAATACCCATAGAATTTTCAACTCTATAGAGGAATTTGACCACGGCCGAACTGCCTTGATAAAATGGTATGTCTATAGCATAATTAATTTTTAGGCCAACTGGTACAAGAAAAGATTCGTTAGTTATGTTCTATAGAATTATAGTCCAGTGTATGACTTCACCACCACCTTACTGCCGCTTGTAACATAATCGAGCACTTGAGCCCCAAAGCAAGCCAACCTCGCTTCCGTATGTCAATTTGTCAAAGCTGTCAAGTGTAGCTCCAGCCTCACCAGTTCAAACGACTGTTTGAAAATTTCAATTTGTTTTCAGATAGTTTATTGCCACGAACTTTTTTTTAACAATTTATTCGACTGAAAAAGTAACTAGCTATCGTTGGCCTCTGATTTACAATTTATTCAGATTACAATTCTTGGTCCGTTTGAATACATTAGTGACTCCAGCATTCTGTAAAATGTCCATGGAGAGTTTTAGGCTAAAGATCTTTCAATCTTCTACAATTCTGCTTGTTGTTGTTTGCGGTCTACAACTCTTATGTCTTTGTAGCTCAATTTTCCAATAGTTAACAAATATTTTCACCGTACGATGATCACGTGTGATAATTTTCTAAATTTATGGTGTATACGCAGTAGCTTTATTCCTATTGAGTAGTTTCACAGGTTCAGCCTTCTCAGACGTCGTTAGCATCTCTCTTATAGTGAGTCTAGTCATTGATGTAAATTACATAAGTTTTTACAAACACTTTGAACAACCTGAAAATGACTAAACTCTGAAATTAAATTTCTACATATGAATTTCAAACCTAAATTTCAGTCTACTATCAAATAAATTAAGCTGTCTCATCTGATTGGCGAACAAATTATTTAATTTTTATTCAATACCTAGAAGCTTGCAATGTAATAAGCACCTCATGTAAAAACTTCTGATCCGCACTGCATAGTTTTTCACAAAGGAGGTTATGCTTTCGACGAGGTTTATCTGTCTGTCTGTTTAGCTATTCGTATCGTGACTTGAAAAGTTATGGAAGAATAGCTATGAAAAGTACAAGGTCAGGAATGTCAAGAAACAGATGATTAAATTGTAGTGATGAGCCATCAGTCCGCTTGTTGTCTACTTGTCAACTGCTATTGCGTTGGTTGGCGGAGGTCTGTGTTCTTGGAGTACTTCACTAGTTAGATTAGATTAAATAGACGGCAGTAGACGGATCAACAGGCCCATCTTCAGAGAGTCACCGGGACTTACGTCCCGGCTCTCTATGAACAATTGCCACTTGTGTTTGCATGATATAGATGGCAGAGGAAAAGAGAAGAAAAAAGGTAGATTTCACCCACGATCGAGTCGGTTATGCACGCACGCAAGCAAGTGCATTTATAGCCGCTGATCTGCGGAGCACAAGAGTTTGTGAGTTTGTGACCCCTGGAGGACGTATTCTTAGTTGTAGATGTCGTTCCCAATGTTTGTCAAGACGATTTTCAACGTATTGAGTAACTCTGCACCTACAACGTCGGAGAAAAGTCTGTTTCAAATGTTCACTATCAAATACAGAAAAAAACTGCTAGCTTAAGAATGTTCGTTGGGCTTTATGCTTGAATTTTTGGAAATATCATTACAAAATAACCAAACAATTCAGATTACAATTTACTCAAATTATTGCCTTATGTTTATCCTTCTGAGATGATATCGATATTATATAGCTAAGGGGGACGCAGTTGCCAATAATGAGCGTTAGGAGCGGCAATGAGCTGCACCCTTCTGGGCCAATGCTCGAGACACACTGAATAGAGCTCTGCACGTAATGCAGCAACTCTCTTTTGGAATATACTTATGTTATTTCCTATTCCTGTATAATTCGATATTAATACTTACTTTTTGACAGTATGCAATCTTCAGCGCATATTAAAAGAATTGCTGTGAGCTATAAACCGTGAAGTGAGGCGTCTTATAATCTGCAACCTTAGTAACGGTACTTTGAAATACACTATTTATTGATCGATGAGCGTTGTGAGCTCAACAATAAACAAGTGCTGAATTAATCTTAATTTAATTCGATAACATGAGTTTAGAGTAAGTAAACTTATCATATCACTCCGGTCTACGGAGCTTAGTCGTTGTCAAGCTGAATAATTTTCGAGTTCCCCTTTACTTGCAATGGGTGCTTTTAGGTGCTTATTACGTCACAGTATACTGTGTCGCAATCGCTGTCCCAGCTTCTCGGGTTGGGATATCGATCCAATTTTTGAGCAGCAGACCAGTCGGAGTCATGAGTGCAGCACAGATGCAGTGTCTAGACATAAGTATTTGCACAACTCTATTTTTATGTATTTTAAAAAAATTAGGTACTGCTTTAGGATAATCAATACAGGAAGTTTATATAACATATCTTTAATTGAATATTTAAACAGAACAGTCAAATGTGAACTTATACCAAGAAAATTTAACACAAGCCAAAGTAATCAGGGACAAAAAAAAATTGACAAAAGAAAAATAAAATTATGACATTGGTACTTGGTGGCGTGACCTTAATGGCAATAACAGCATGGAGACGATTGTTATAGCTGGAAATTATCTTTTCACATTCACTTGATGGTATTTTTTCCATTCTTCCATGCAGATAACCTTTTTTTCAGAAAGGTTTTTGGGACACCGTTTGTGGACACCAGATTCAAAAAGACCCCACAAATTTTCCATTGAATTAAAGTCCGGTGATTGGCTAGGCCATGAAAGAACAATTATTTTCTTCTTTTGAAAACATTCTTTCGTTAAATTCGCAGTATGCTTGGGGTCGTTGTCTTGTTGGAAGGTCCGTAGAATTTTTTGGCACTGGGAAGCATCTTCTTCTCCAATATCTCCCTGTACGTGAAACTATTCATCTTGCCATCAATGATATGAAGATCCCCAATATAATGGGCAGTAAAGCAACCCCACACCATGATGCTGCCCCCTCCATGCTTCACGGTGGGGATGGTGTTCTTGGGGTCATAGGCAGTACCACGTTTCCTCCATACATTCCGAGCTTCGTTGCGGCCAAAAGTTATTTTTAGTTTCGTCAGACCATATAACCCCTTCCCAAAACTCATTTCCATTGTCCAGGTTGTCGTTGGCAAATGTTAAAGGGCTCATGATATGTTTTGCTGTATGACATGTTTTACGAGGAGTGTAAGAATGAATGCCAGTACGGTTCAATTCCCTAACAATAATTTTCTTCCTGAAATGCAGTCTCTGAAACGCCAGTTCACTCTAAAGGTCAGCACGAGTTGTCATGGGGTCATAAGTCACCTTACATAGCATGTAGCACCGAGGACGACCCATGATCTTACGCCGAGCTCCAGCGCTTGGTAGGTTGGAGACCGCCCCAGTCACTTGATACTTGCGCACTATTGCTCCAACCGTTGAAAAAAGAACATTGATAAGTTTTTCAATTTCTCTATAAGTTAATCCCTCACTACGAAGTTGAATGATCCGGTGACGAGTAGCTTCAGGGATTTCTTTAACTTTGGGCATTGAAGTGAGAGTGGGCGCGACTTCAACGAGGTTTAGAGAGGTAATGATTGCGCCGTCTGTGGTTTGTTTACATTGTATTTGTTTCGAGACGTTTCGTGAACGTTATATAATAATTTCCAAACTAATTTAATCAAATTATACTATTATATATCAAAGATTCAACATCATATTTATTTTGGCCAAATACTTTTGTCCATCATTACTTTTACTTGTGATAAATTTTCTTGTTATAAGTGTACATTTGGCTGTTCTGTTTAAATTTTCTATTAAATATATGTTGCATAAATTTCCTATATTGATTATCCTTTAGCAGCCCCTAATTTTTTTAAAATACATAAAAGATAGAGTTTTGTAAATACTTATGTCTAGGCACTGTAACAAAGAAAATACTACAACACGCCTTTGAATGTTCAGTTACTGCCGTTAGGTTAGCTGACTTAGATAGGGTTAAGACAACAAAGAACATTTAAAATGAACGGATCGTTATTTTGTTGGAGATTGAACATGTTAACGTTCATCAACGTTGAATTTGTTTCGCTAATTGATTATGGGTAAACGAAATCAGATACTGATTAACGGTATCCACTCATGCATTTTCGATTATTCCACAGAGCTGGGCAGTATCTAGACACTTTGTATCTAGATACTGTATCTAGATACTTTTTTGTATCTAAATGATGTATCTAGATACTTTTCAAGTGGTGTATCTAAATGTAGTATCTAGATGCTTTTTGCCTGTATCTAGATACAAGTATCCAGATACTTTTCTAGATACTTTTTAGATAATAATAAATTATACCTATTATTATTCATGAAATATTGTAAATACAATAATATTCAGGTTCATAAAATAATGATAAAGCCCATAACTAAGCGAACAAGAACTTGTTCTGTCACGTTGGCTCACTATTCTATTAATTTTTCAGAACCTTCTTTTATTTTATATATTAAAGATTTGCTTGGAATTGAGGTAACATCCACCAAAATATACGGCCTAAATTATACTTTGCATTTGAATATTATTGCAAAAAAGTCAATATACCTATTGATTACGAAACTTCAATGACATTGCCCATTGCTTTTAGAGACATGATATTTTATCACAAACAAATGTGATCAACTATTTAGCCTCTTTGCCGGAAGTAAATGTGCAACAGTGATTATTATTACATCCGCCAAGAAGGTTATGTTTTCGTCGTGTTTGTCTATCTCTCTGTCTGTCTGTATGTTTGTCCGTCTGTCTGTCACCAAGATAACTCAAAAAGTTATTAACCGATTTGGATGAAATTTACAGGGATTATCAGGTATGTTGGGAGGAACAGATGATTAACTTTTGGTGAAGATATGTCCATCCGTTTATTTGTTTGTTTCTCTGCGTCATTTTTCTCAATGCCATAACTCAAAAAGTTATGGATGGATTTTAATGAAATCAACTTGAGTTGTTGGGTACATAACAAAGAGTAGATGACCAAATTTTGGTAATGGTCTGTTAATTTGTTCGTTTGTTTGTCACTGTTTTTAATTTTATGCTTGTTATCACAATAACTCAAAAAATAATGAATGGATCTTTATGAAATTTATAGGAATTGTTAGTAATAGTAAAAGACAGAAATGATCAAATTTTGGTGCAGATCGGTGAGTTCGTTTGTATGTTTGACTCATATTTGTCATAACGTTTTTTAACAGTATAACTCAAAAAGTTATGTACAGATCTTCAAAAAAAATTGAACAAGCTGTTATTAATATAAAAAGGCACAAATGATCAGATTTCGAAGTTTATGCAAACAACATTATGGTTTCAGAGCCAATTTGAATTTTTGCTACAGTTGGCTCACTTGGCGGAGGTATGCGCCCTCAGAGTGCTCTAGTTATAATTACTATTTATTTATTTAACATTCATTTCTCCACAGGCGGGATGTGTTCTGGATTATTATATTACAGCTTACATTAAAAATTGAGTATACATTAATTTGTTAGAAATATTACAGTTAAATATTCACAGCCTAATCTACATGGCTCAGTGCCATCACATACCAAACGAGTGAACTGGCTCAGCAATAGAGCTACCTAACAATCACCCTCGCGCGAGAAGTAAAATAAGATATAATTAGTTATACTAATATTAACATTACAGCTTGTTCACTTAAAGTAAGGTAAATGGAAAATGCAGCAATTGCTTCCCGAGGAGAGATCTACATGGCTTAATGCTATTTCACCTGATTGCCTAAATACTATTACATACAATTACATCCAATAGGTATGGCGGTACATACAGCATGACGTACAGTACAAACATGTAAATTTGAAATTATGTATTTATATCTCATAATAGGACGGCTTTCAAGAAGTGGATGATTATTTCCGCCAAAGGGCAATCCGCACAGTGATACTAGTCGGCCAGGAGGCGTAATTAGGAATAAACTATCTCGATATCGGCTCTCCTCCGCCATAGACATGTAGTAAAAGTTGGCACAGTGCACCACCACTGGCAGGAGAAGGGTGCAAAGTATAAAGAAAGACACTCGAGTGGACGGCCTACTAATCTACTATACAATAGTATTATAAAGGAACAGAATTGTATCCACCTGAATTACATGATTTAAACCATATGAACTAGTAAAACTATTAAATTCAGTTGTAAAAATTAAAGTATCTAGAATTGTATCTATAGATATTTTTAAGTATCTAGTATCTGTATCAAGATACATTTATAAAGTTGTATCTAGTATCTGTATCTAGATACATTTTAAGGGTTTATCTAGTATCTAGATACATTTTTGAGTATCTATGCCCAGCTCTGTTATTCCAGCTACAAAATGGCTTCGAGTCAGAAGTGGCTGCGTCTATTTTTGGCGAAATAAGGTTTTACTCACCAAGTGAGTGCTTGTGAGGTATATTTCTAGTGTCACATGCGTCTATTTCGTATCTCTTCACGCCAAATCTCTTCTTAATGACGATGATAGGTTTATTACACACAGACACATTCTATGTAATACAAGTATTTGGTAAAGTAGATTAGATTAGATAGGTGGCAGAAGACGAACCAAGAAGCCCATTCCCAAAGAGACACCGGGACTAACACCCCGGCCTCTATGAGCTATTGCCATTATGTTAGAAGGATATAGCAGACTGGGGAGACGGGAGGAGAAAAAAACGGAAGACGAAAGAGAAAAAAGAGAAAGAGAAAAAATAAAAAATAAAAAAAAAACAGAGGGGGAGAAGAATCACCGCCAAAGAGATGGTCATGAATGCCTCCAAGCATGATCGATTACCGTTGATATACGGAGCTTAAATATATAGATTGAGTGGAAGTGAGAAGAAGTCAGCATAAAATGGCCTGGGAAGCTTTGGCCGTTAAGTGCTTGCGACTCGTGGAGGACGAGTTCTTAGCTGTGGAGGATATCTCTCCCAGTGTATGTCAAGATGATTTTTAAACGAGTTGGCCGACTCCGCAGAAACAACATCGGAAGGTAGTCTATTCCAAATGCTGACTATGAAATAGGGAAAGAACTGCTAACTTAAGGTTGTTCTTCGAGCTTTATGCTTGAGTTGTTGACCGTTGTTTCGCAAGTGATCAATAAGGTCTCTTTCAAAGAGTCCCATTATGGGTACGTCGTTGAAGCCATTCAAGTACTTGAATGTTTTCATTAGTTGCCCCCTGATTCGTCTTTGGTCGAGAGAGATCAGACCCAGTTTTTTTAGGCGGCGTTCATTAGACTTGTTTCTCCTCTGAGGTATCAATTTCGTTGCTCTGCGTTGGACTCTTTCCAAGTTATCGATATCTTCACAGAGATGCGGCAGCCAGAATTGAACAGCAAACTCTAAGTGTGGCCTCACTAAAGTCTTTTACAAGGGACGATGATGTCCTTGGACTTGTATTCGAAGTTTCTGGTGATGAGTCCGAGTATTCTGCTTGCCATTTTCACACTCATGTCGACTTGCTGACTGTGTTGTAGTTTGTTTGTAATAGTGATTCCTAAGTAACGTTGTTGAGTGATAGTAGCCAATTCCATCCCATTCATTTCCAATGGGGTGGAAGAGCTCACCAGCCTTACATGCATTACTGAGCATTTGTCGACATTAAAGTTCATCTGCCACGTTGCGCTCCATTCCATGAGGTGGTCAAGGTCTTGTTGGAGCTCGGCTCTTTTCGTTGTAGGATGACATAGTTTTGNAGATCATTGATGTAAATTGAGAACAGAAGTGGGCCAAGCACGCTACCTTGTGGAACCCCTGATGAAACCTGTGTCCAGTCGCTCGACTCTCCTTCAAGCTTCACTCGCTGCTGCCAACCCGTAAGCCATACCTTGATCCATCGTGAATAGTCACCCTGGATACCATTGGTTTCCAATTTTTTCATTAGCCGGTGATGGGGGACTTTATCAAAAGCCTTTTGAAAGTCTAGATACACAAGGTCTACACCCTTTTCTTCATCTTTAATATCTGTAACTTCTGAGAAAAAGTCCAATAGGTTTGTTAAGCAGCTTTTTCCATTTCGGAAGCCATGTTGAGTGTCGGATATGAGTTTCTGCATTCTCAGGTGATCAGTGATGTGCTTTTTCAACAGGCGTTCGATGATTTTGCTGACGACCGAAGTAAGACTGATTGGTCGATAGTTGCTTGGCCTTTTCTTACCCCCTTTCTTATGTATCGGTATTACATTAGCTAGCTAGTTTCCAATCCTGCGGAACTTCTCCCGTTCCTAGAGATCGATTAAATATTTCGAGCAGTGGCTTCTCGATGACTGGAGCAAGTTCCCATAGTACACGGGAGGAAGATTATCTGGGCAAGTAGATTTGTACACATCTAGGTGGGTGAGTTCTTAAAGGATCTCGATCCACGTGAAAACACAGGTGTTAATTGGAACAACTTGCATCGGGTAATACACTATAGAATAATGCATCTGTGTAGCCACTGAAAGTTTAACAAACTTTTTGGGCAAAATAAAACAAAAACAAAAGCTAATAAAATTGCAGTACGTATTATTTAAAACATTTTCTAAGACATTATCAGAAATGGGATATAATAAAATTAATATGCAGGAAGTTTTTTGAGAAGTGTTGCAATTTGAAATACTGTAGCGCGTTTCTCAACGTCAACACGCACAGTTGCGAGATTGAGAACAGTACGGCTCAGTTCGTGATTTTGTTGGGGAATAAGGGGACTGAAATACTTTAGAAATACTATAGGATGATTATAGAACACAAATTGAGAAAATTTAAGTAAGGAATAGTTGTAAACATCCTAAAATTGCAACATTTATAGAGACAAGTACATTTCACTGCATCTCATTAGAGGCACATTATATTCGTTGCGTCTTACACGTAGTATTTGCCTATGTATATTATTCAATATTACTTCAAGCTTGTGAATGTGACAACATGGGGCTCCTCCCAAAACGATGATATTGTGAACCAGCACTGAATGAGCCAACAAGTAGTAGACAATTTTTAATGATTTACGATCAACATAATTGGATATTACATAGATTATGCCGAGAACCCTGCTAAGCTTGCGCCCAATGTCTTCAATATCGACAATATGGGACTTAAAACATAGCTTATCATCCAGGATTAGTCCAAGATATCTTATTGTGGGCACCCACTCTAGTAGGTTATTGTTAAAGAAGATAGGTGGCAACTGTTGGTTAGTACAGGGGGAGAAAAGCATTAATTTGGTTTTATTCTCATGGGCAGTCAATCTATTTTGAGTTAACCATTCAGACAACACATTTAAAAAAGTTTGCATATCAGTTATAACAGCTTGAAAATTACTACTATTGGTGTAGAAAACTGCGTCATCTGCATACAATACACAATTCATATCGAGGGTAGCAATGTTATTAATAAAAATGTTAAACAATAACGGGCCTAAAATGCTTCCTTGGGAACACCGGAATTAATAGGTAAAACATGTGATTTGGCATGTCAATTGTTTTCCTGTTCGACCCAAATATACATTTCAAGTACAGGTATTTTTAGCTGAGACACTGCAGGAAATACGCTACAAGTTAGTTTTGAGCAGTTAGGACCGCTGCTCTCTTTTACAGACACAGTCCAAATTCGCGGTACTATAAGTTTCTGGTCTTTTATGTTATTTATGCCTGAGAGGTTTGCTTCATTCCAGTACGTTCAAGCTTAGTTTCCAGCAGACATAACAAAAAGCGTTTAACTAAATAGACTAGACTGAAGTCTCCCCGTCATTCAAGACATTTGTCTACTTTAACTTTAGAAGATACAAGATACATCTTTATTATAATTGTGCTTGAGGCTCCATCCGCCCGTCCATGTGTATGTACGTTGCGTTTTCTGAACCAGCTTGGGGAAAATTTAACTTGTCAAAAGTTTTGCTTTTTTTTGGAAGTAAATTCAATAATGACAGTCTTCTTTTCTCTTGCTTTTGAAAAAAATTCAGTCAGTATCAAAGCAAAGACATGTGGTTCATTTTACACGTATCATACACACCGCAAAGATTTTCATATCTCGAAATATTCAAGTTGCTTGGGCCACATAACGATCTATATATGGGAAAATTCGTAGCCAGAATACGGTGAAAAATCAGCTGTTCTGGACTGCTTCATCTGAAAGCATTTTTGAAGTGAAAGCGCGTGGTAAAAAGAAATCACGTAAACTGACAGAAAAAGCGCTTTCGGTGACATGAATCAATTATTGAAAAAATAGGCTTAGCCTGTTGTATCTTGTAGGAAAGGTATCGCATACAAAGTATTAAGCAGCCGAGGGTCCCGCTATTGACTTGATATAATAAAATATAGAGATAAAAATGAAAATGGTAAAAATGTGAAAATCTAGATAATGATAACATCAGACGATGAAAAACAAAGGCTAGCGAAGGCGCGTAAATATCGAAGAAAAGCAATGAGAAAAGTACATCCCTGCTATATTTATATTTATGCTGTCTTTATATCGGTATAGTGATATACAAGGGTGAAAACTTTGCTGGTAAACGATCTGTAAGATTCACCGGTGATAATCATAGTGGCTAGATAATTTGTGTAGGGTGATTCAGGATGGACGGGCTGCGACTTGGCATACACGGGCTACGTTAAATCCCCCTGCGTATGAATCGAAACACGGAAGCGGAACACATATTTCTATGCGTGTGATAAAGGCTGGATCTACTAAGACACACCAATTCCAAATATGCACAGTTGAAATTTAATAGAAATTCAGAGAGAGATTCGAAACTGAACAAATGGCCCTCGTTTTAGCGGAATAATTTTTTTAGGAATATGAGAACTAATTTTGTTCGGATTGATAAGTACAAACGAGCTTACGATATGTCCAATCAGTGCTTGATACTGGCGGCAGTAATAAAGAGTTTAGTTAAATACCGTTACGACATGCCTTTTGTGTCATTTTAGCAATGATTCTTCTAGTTTCGCTCGTGCGCTTCATGACCAAGCTAGCATCTGTGCTTAGCCATGCGGATTTGCAAGTGTTCAAGTCAGCAACGAAACTGTTCTATGAGTTGTGATTTCTAGTAGTATTCAATTCGGATTTCCTGCGGTTACTCCATGCTTCTTTGGGTCTTTCTGTTCCTCGACTCGAGCGTCTTGTTCTAAATAACAATCAAGGATATAACGAGAGCTTCTGTAGCTCTGGGCTGTTGGGGACACGAGATTTCTTTGCATGTCACTGAGATTTGAGCGGAAAGGTCACGTAGAAAGACCGCAAGCGTCTTCTATTTTTCGTGGCTTTAATGCTTGCCATTGCTACTCGATTATCCAGGACTGCAAGTTACATGCCTATATGACGGTATCACTGTGCTCTGGTGTGAGCTATAATGACCTCCGCTAAAGAGACGTACGTATCAGGCCGTTTATCTGTCTGTCTCTTCGTATGTTTTATGTTTGTCTGCAGAATCATCCCAAGAGTTATGAACAAATCTTCATGACGCTTACAGGAATTGTAAGACTTGGTAAAAATGACGAATTTTTAGTCAAGATCACTTCCCTGCGTCAATTTGTCTTAGTCTTTAGCAAAGTATTACTCAGAAATTCACGGACCAATCTTCAAGAAATTTGCAAGAGCACATTAGACATCAAAAGGCATAAATGATGCAATTTTGGTGACGATAAAAATAAAATCTTAGTTTCAGGATGAATCTCAAATACTAACTAGAGCACTCTGAGAACGCATACCTCCGCCAAGTGAGGCAACGGTAGCAAAAAATTCAAATTGGTTCTGAAACCATAGTTTTCTTTGTATAAACTCCAAAATCCAATCATTTTTGCTTTTTTATATTAACAACAGCTTGTTCAATTTTCTTGAAGATCCGTTCATGACTTTTTGAGTTATAGTGTTAACAAACGTTATGACAAACATAAGTCAAACATACAAACGAACAAAATCGATCTGCACCACAATTTGATCATTCATGTCTTTTAACATTACTAACAACCCCTATAAATTTCATAAAGATCCATTCAATATTTTTCGAGTTATTGTGCTAACAAGCATAAAATTAAATACAGTGACAAACGAACGAACGAACGAACAAACGGATCATTACCAAAATTTGGTTACATAATTTTTGTTATATGGAAAACAATTCATGTTAATTTCATAAAATTCCATCCAAAACTTTTTGAGTTATGGCATCAAGAAAAATGTGGCAGCCAAACAAACAAACGGATGGTCATATCTTTATCAAAAGTTAATCATCTGTTCTTCCTAACATGCCTAACAATCCCTGTAAATTTCATCCAAACCGGTTCATAACTTCTTGAGTTATCTTGGTGACTGACAGACAAACAAACAAATAGACAGACATACACTACGAAAACATAACATCCTTGGCGGAGGTAAATATAATGTTGACTAAGCACTGAAATAAAATTTAACGTTTCGAGACATTTATCCAATTTTTAGAAGACTAAAATACAGTAAACACGAAAGCTTATCCTAAAAAAATTCCTTTATTTCTCAAACAGCGGAGGGGATGTTGCTGGCACAAGGTCTAAAATACAACTGAATGAATCAGCTCAGAGAGACCGGATGTCGATGCCTGTACACTGTACAGTCAGAAGATTAGGGATTAGATATGAATTGTTTGTAGAAGTACAGCCTATGTCATAATGTTAAGGCTAGGTTTCGCTTTATCAATGTAGAGGGATTCTAACGTTGTGAGTTCTGGTGGAACAATCAATGATGGAAATGTCTTTCTTGCTGATAGGATGGTTATTTTGTTCTGCGTGGAGGCGGGGAGCAGAATGAGCGGGTTTCGCGAGTGATAAACCGGTTCTTCTGGAGACGCCTGACTGTTGGTCGATTCTAGCTTTGTAATGTTGCCCTGTGCTACCGATATTTGAAGCGCTGCAGCTTTGGCCTTGGTACTTATAGATAACACTAGAAAGTAGAAGTGTGGGGCTTTTCTTTGAATTTAAAGTAGGACCCTACAGTAAAAGAGTTTTTGTATGAAAATTGAAAGTTTATATGTAGATAAGCTTCAGAGAGGAACGTCTTTAGAGTGTTTACCGAATTGACATAGGCTTTGTTGTAATATGGAAGGGAGTGAAAGAAATCTAATTTACAGACAAAAGATTCAGTAACTCCAGGATCGAATAGCTTGTCTAAGAATAGTTTACAGTAGTGATCGAGAAAATGTTGAGGATAATCACTTTATTCAAAAATGTTTAGAGAAATTCTATTTTATTTAAATATGCAAGATAGGAGAGAGACAAATGGTGCGCCCGATAGTGTAAATGTTTATGGCATTGACTTTAAATTGATCGGAGCAGTGACTGAAGAAACTTATCCCGAGGCCCGAGAATGTGAATATTCTGTAGACTTAGTGGTCAGTGGTGATTCTAGATTTATTAATAAAATATCAAAAAAAGCGAAAGAATTGTTTGATCGGTTTTCAGCAGTGAATCTGATATTGTTCAAATATTGCAGAAATAAAGCGGAGTCGGTCTGTTTTTTAATATGGGAAAGGTGTCTTTTACAGAACGATTATAATGGATCGGTTTGAAGCGATCTGGCAATCATTAAGCCAAAGAGTTTCATGATGGCATAGAAAATTATTTGCTTACGCGGGACCCAGCGGCAAGACCATGGAGACTCCTTCTATTTACTTCTACAGTCTGTTGTAAACTATGAAGAAAGTTCTTTAATGGCAAGACTAAGAAAAGTTCTAAAAGCTGATTGGTGCATGTTATGGAATAAGTCTGCGCTATCCAAAATTTTGTCACAAATAATATCTATAGTTTCGTTTATGGGTATGTTTGTGAAGAACAGAGATGATATCGCAACTGGACAAGTATACAGGGATGGGGGGGGGGAAGTAGAAAGTTTTTGATGAGAATTCATAAGAATTTCGTAATGTATACTGGTTGATTGTTAAAGGCTCAAAATAACCATCCTATAAGCAAGAAAGACATTTCCATAATTGATTGTTCCACCCCTCCCGAACTCGCAACTTTAGAATCCTCTACATTCATAATACAAAACCTAGTCTTAATTCATTGCTAATCCCTAATATTCTGACTGTACAGCCATCGACATCCGGTCCCTCTAAGCTGCTTCATTCAGTTGTATTTTAGACCTTGTCCCAGCAACACCCCCCCCACTGTTAGAGAAATAAATGTATTTCTTTATTGGGATAGGCTTTCGTGTTTACTGTATGTTAGTCTTCTGAAGATGGGATAGAAGTTCTGAAACTTTAAACTTTACAGTATTTCAAGGATTAGTCTTACATTATATTTAATAAATGAATTTTTGTTAACAATGCCTTGCTTGGAGATGTATGTACTCTCAGAGTGCTTTTCTAGTTAATACTGTTATTTCTGAGCTCGAAACATCACGATCAGGACAGCGCTCTATTTGTCAGCTTTCGTTCCTCTCAAGGTTGTGTTTGAAAAAAAAAAAAATCATAAATGTCTAGGCAACAGAAAAAAGATTTCCGCTTAGAAGATTATTTTTCATTTTTGGTAGTTTTGCTGCAGTACGATGCTATTAAGCATTTCATTCTTTGAATCGTTTGTTCAATGTTGATATTTCTATTAATACGAGTATACGCTGCCATTGCTACAGTATAACGTCCATTTTAATTTAGAAAAATCATTTCTCAATCATATTGCTTGTCCGGCTAGGTGCTTGAAGAATTAGTCTTAATGTTCAAAAGTCGGCATGTTTTACCGGTAACAAGTTTTTTTTTTTTAAGTTGTCTTATTTTTTTACTCAGGTTCGTATCTGAAAGACTACAAACCAGTGTTGGGACAGATCACCCTCAACACCTACGGCCCAGAGTACGAGAATATCAACAGCTACGAAGCATGTGCAAGGTGAGCTATAGTCATGAATTCAATTCTTTTAATTATGCTTACCATATGTCTATTTCCGTAATCGTAGATAAATATGCATTATTGCATTTTCAGTGCAATTATTTGCCGTCTGTTATTATTGCTGAGAAACAAAACTCATTTTCATCAACACTTACTTGGCTTGCGTAATTCTGAAGAAGGGAATATGTGCATAGATTCATCGTAGTTTTGGCGAGTTTGAACAATAGTTATAGGTTAATAAAGGTACTGGTAAAAGTAATAAAGATAATGAAGGTAAGAAAATGTTTTCATATTCCCGTAGCTCGATGGCACGTATTTTCATATTTTGTAGCCCAGTAGGATTGAATTTTCAAATTTTGACAGCTCCTGTGAACTCGTTAATTATCGCGATATACGATCCAACAAATTTGTGCAATTCTTCACCCTAGCAGAATCAGATCCTGGTGACGATTCAGTGATTTCCCAAAATTTGATTATCGAAATTGATAGTGAAGGTAATAAGGTAAAGTCAGCTTTGACTCTACCCTCCACTGGAAAGCCAACTCGCACAGGTTCGTGCGGCAGATATAGCCCAACTCGCCCTAGTGGAGTAAGTATAGTTACAACCGACCACTGGTCCTTAAGAACTATGGCGCATTAGCGGAAGGGTCGACGACCCCCTTCCCCCGCCCTAAGGTAAGTATCCTCTCGGCAGCTTTGCACACAATGCAAGTTTGCTGATTTAGCCCGCCGAGCGCCATGCACAAAGATCGCTCACCTGGCTTTGGGATCGTTCCCGGGACCTTCAGCACGACTGTCCAGCACGCAAGCTCGGCAGCTGCCGTACCAAACGTTCACAGTTTTGGCCACTCAGCAACAGTCACTAGCTGACAAATGATTATCGTACTCATTGAAACCAAAGCTTTGGTGAATTGTGGAGTGACGTCACTGCGGATCAACTTCACACAACTATATACAGTAGGTAGTCGTTTCAACGCAAATTATTTTGCTGCCATTTTGGCCCTCAATGCTATCGCTTATGCACAATTAACGAAAGTTTGAAAATTCTAAATAAATAACAGTAATTGTAGTAAATATTTTGACGTCACAAGATAAAATTTTTAGACATTAAGGTTCTATATTACAGCTTCCTAAAAATTTAAACAGTGATAGACGTTATCCACTAGATATAACTTTTAGGCATAATGCTGTTTTAGATAAATTTAAAAATTGCTAAACTTTATTAGCGAAACATAGTCAAAAGTAACTTCCGCCAAGGAACTTAACTTTTTATCGGTGTTTCTTTGTCTTTCTATTAGCAACATAACTCAAAAAGTTAAGGAAGGCTCTTCATGAAATTTACAGGACCTGCCAGGGATGTCATGAAGAACAGATTAAATTTTGTTGATGATCCGTCTATCCGTCGCTTGGTCTCTGTGTCTCACTTCGTGTCTTTTATCAACGTTGCATTGCATGGCCTGCGCCCTGGGGGTGCAGCTGTGGTTAGAGGCAATAATGTTTCGGATTACGGATGACCGAGGATAGAATGACATTATTCTGTTGTCAGCATGCAATGTTTAGCTAATGATGTGTTGCTGTACAAACTCACAAAAATTGACGACGTCACCATAGGGACGTATTTTACAGAAAATGTTCTAGAATACAAATTCCCAAAATTCAATCTCCGTAACTTACCAAGCAAACTATTCAGAGATTACCGTATGTTTTGAATCACCGCTTATCAAAAAGCGAAGTTTTCTTTTAGTAATTTTTAGGCTTTGTTTTTCTTAGCATTTCTGGACTGATTAACAGTTTCTATACATCCGTACTCTTTGTGTCACCTGGGAGGCTCTAACTTTACTTTTCCGCCAGGGTGTCCTAAGCCACACCAACTACTCAATCAATATTTGAGTAGACATAGAGAACCGTAAGCAGCACAGCTTCATCAATATCTGCTGGAACAGTCCGGATGTTTAAGAAT
Organism: Parhyale hawaiensis; assembly: GCA_001587735.2. Lineage (NCBI taxonomy): Eukaryota > Metazoa > Arthropoda > Malacostraca > Amphipoda > Hyalidae > Parhyale > Parhyale hawaiensis. Next base: position 4,148,525 of record LQNS02001578.1, on the reverse strand, counting down.
TATTGTGTCTGGGAAATTTATAACGCTTGATAGTAAAAGAGAAAATTCAAATAACTAGACTATAGTTGCAGAGAAGTTGTTGGTTTCCACCATCTGGAATTTGTTGCGGCTTAGGCAAGAATGTTTCTCCCTAAATTTGAATGGCTATTTGTAAATGGAATGCGAAGTGTTGTTTATTTTAGCTTTAGAATCGAACTGATTTTCCCAAAGTACCTACCGTGGAACTCCTAAAGCGCAGACAGGGAGCCTGTTCCAGCTACGGAAGGAGTCGCAATTCAGAGGTGGCCACTCTACTCCATGCTTGTTTCCCATAAATCCGAAAACCATTCCCTTTGGCTACCGTCATAACAAATTGTGAAGTTACATGTGTGTTAACTACGGGATCAATGGAGTTGTGCTACATAACAGTTTCGCTAGTCATTCAAGGTGGCCTTGGTCAGCGCAACAAGTCAGGACAGATGGGGCTGTTAGATAGTTTCTCTTGCAGGAGTTTTCTAAGTTTCGGGGGCTCACATTTAGCAAGTTTTCTCTAGTCTGGAATTCTGCTTTTGAGCAGTTCTGCAGTAGTTGGTTAAGACAATAAGAGAAATTCCTATGGCACGGGGAGGTGACACGATGCTCATCTGGATCGCTTGCAGACGCAGACGAGGTGTGCGAGAGCTTCGACTTCTGTGAGATGTGTGAGGAGGGCGACACGGACGTGTGTGGTGAGGAGAACCGCGGCCTCGTCAATATGTGCTTCCTCTCCTCCAAACACCTCGGGGAGGACGGTGTCTCCCTCTCCACGGCAGCAGACTGTCAGCATTATGAACGTGAGTACAGTTACTGCTATTGTAGGTTAGCCTAAATAAAAAGTTATTTGAACTTTTTCCAAATGGTATTAGTCTTACAAAATTGCATGATTCATTCAAAAAGTCGAGGAATATTATCTACTTTTTTATGCCATTGGAACTCCCCACACAACCAACGCGAGCGGTGGATGAATCGAGATCAACGCATTAGGTAAAACCCGGCTTAGCATTAACCCAACACGGACCAAAGTAAACGTTCATTTCGCGCAGGAATAGTGTTGTTAGATATGAAGTAACGTTGACCTTAACATCAGTAACCCTTTTCTGTAAGAATTGTTTAAAAAACTCAGTTCGTCCCCATTTGTACGCTTGTAAAATCTTGCAAAATTGCCAAATTAAAAATGATAAGCTGGCACCGTCCAATGTTCAACAATTGACCCGGCAGCAGATTATAAAGTTTTTGAATCTAATAAGATTCATCTTTGTTTTATGTCAGTGGTATGCACAGACGATCCTGGATGATTCTGAATGTCACGAATTCATCATACCATGATGTTTGTGGGTAAAAATGCATGTAAAGTTCATCCACCATCAGTCATAGATGGTGAATGAATATAGCCGGAGACAGGCTTTGCAACGCATTATACTTCGATGTGACGATTTTGCGCTATTGGAACCTGGCTGAAGTTGACATTAATGTTCAGTTCGTCTGGTATCAGGTAAATTACTCCTATAAATTGGACAAGTCTCGCTCCGGATTACTTTCGTAGATGTAAACAAAATCAGAAACAGAGGAGCGTGGTGTGCGAGGGTTTGGTTGTGCACGCCAGTAAACTTTTCCAATTGGCAGCTTCAATTAAAAAACTACAGATCAGAAAATTTAAGGACTTCCAAATCTGAAGTTTGGACACCATGAATTGCAAGGTTGGCTAGCGCTGTCTATCTTGCCTGACGCTTGCTAGGGTTGCATTTTGGAGAAACATCACTCTTGAAGTTACTGGAATGTTATTGTTGACTGGGGAGGCTGCAGTATCTAGTGTACAAAGTCCTCCAACTACTGGGCATTTCACATTGGACGTGTGCTCTAAAGGTTTCTGCCCATCAGTTGGTGGGACGTTCCTTAGCTTTTACAGTAGGTATCTTGTGAATTTAGAAGTTACACAGAAGAAATTCAAGTGGTTCTTAGGTACTCTTTACAGTAGTGGTTGTAAGTAATCTTAATGTTTCTTTGGCAGAGCGCTAATAGTATTCGATGCTCCGCCATTATAGAATGATCTGTTTGCCTAAGCTTTTTCTATCGGTAGTAAGCAGTTTGACAGCGAATGGCTAGATCGCATTAAGTATTTATATCAGTGCAAGGCCTAAAATGTACCTACTGAACAGCGTCGTATCTTCTTAAGCTGAATGGCTAATGAAACGGAAACGCAAGTACCGGAGCACGAGTGAGCGAGCTTGCGTGGCTTGTGCCATGAGTGATTGATATATTAGATTAGATAGGCGACAGTAGACGAACCAGGAGGCCCATTCCCAAAGAGACACGGGAACTTACGCCCCGGCCCTCTATGAGTTATTGCCATTATGTTAGTAGGATGTAGATGACTGTGGAAACAAGAGGAGAAAAAATGGAAGAGAAAAAGAAAGTGAGAAGAAGTGGGAGAAGAATCACAGCCAAAGAGATTATCATGAATGTACGCAAGCATGATCGATAGCCGCTGATATGCGGAGCTTAAAGATATAGATGGAGCGGAAGAGAGAAGAAGTCGGCTCAAGATGGCCTGGGAGGCTTTGGCCATTAAGTGCTTGCCACGCGTGGAGGAGGAGCTCTTAGCTGTGGAGGATGTATCTTCCAATGTATGTCAAGACGATTTTTAGACGAGTTGACCGCCTCCACACCAACAACGTCAGAAGGGAGTCTATTCCAAATGCTGACTATGAAATAGGGAAAGAACTGCTGACTCAAGGTTGTTCTTCGAGCTTTATGCACATATGTCTTTGGTGCTGTGGCTACGCTTACATTTACGGCATTTTTTATTGTAAATCTCCATACTATTTATCCTAATTGGCAGAGCGATGTATTTAGCTCCTCATATACTCAAACTCGAGTGCAATGTTGCTCTTTCAGGGGAATATTTCGGGGACATGACGTACGCTCAGTGGAAGAACAGCCTCATCCGGGCCCAAGACGACCCATACGGACATGGTAAGTGAGGAGCGCTAGTGAAGAGGCAGAAGTGCGTTTATGAAGCAGCAGCAACCAGTGTTATGTGACACGTTTTACTGAGCAGCTGTTGAGCAATAGCGCTGAATATCATTACCTAATTGGTAGTTGAAAAAAGAAATGAAATGCAGCCTAGCCTTTTTATCTTTCTCAGACGGCGCTTGGTAGCTGAGAAGAGAGTTTCATTGCGTAGCGTGCAAGACTTGAAATAATGGAGATAATATAATTAGATATTCACTAAACAATAATTTCCTAACGCGGTAGAACACACAGCTTCAGCGTTCTTTGCTGCAATCGATGTTATATGATATTAAATGTATTATAATGGGAAGTCTGCGAGACTAATTTTTACAGCTCTTTATTGGCTTGATTAAAAGGGAGTTGCTTGCCTTGTGGTTACAAAATTGCTCATTTGCATTATAGTTTGCTATTGTAGTCCAATGGCCGGGTGGCTACTGAACTGATGGTAGTGGCAATGCTGTGTCAGCCGATATGTAGCATAGCATAGAGCAAAGTATTGCCCACTGCCAAACAAACTACGTATAATGGCTGCTTGCGGCTGCACGAGGGCCAGCCACGAGAGTAAAATAGTTAAGTGGGGGATTGTGGTCCCATTTTTCACTATTCTTTTTAGGCTGCAGAAGGCCACCTGTGATACAGTAGGAACGACATGCTCTCAAAAGTTGTTTTACGCAACAGAAAATTAGCAACACTCATTGTTACAGGTGACATGGCCGGCCTGGCATTTGGTATGATAGCCCTTGGAGTTCTACTGGCGGCAGGGTTCCTCTACGTCATGGGTCACGCTCACAAGTCCAAGGTACCCAACATCAACATGTCCTTCGCCAATCTGCGTCATAAGGCGGGCAGCAGTACCGCCTAAATTGCTTGGCCTAAGTTGCTTGGTTCGTCAGGGTATTTCTATTTCCTTCCACCCTATATTTTCCTTCCGTATTCTTGCTTTTGCTGACCATCTTTGTTGACTCCTTTTTCCTATTCCCATCATCGTCTTTCCATGAGCGGTGTTCGTCTGTGCGTGGGTTTTCCGTTTCTATGACGTGCTACATGGCCTTTCTCTCTTCCTTCTTTTGCGTCACAGAGTTTGGTTTTTCGTAGTGAGACTCAGCTCTGAATTATATTAAATATTAATCATTCATGTTACATAATACCGTAAGTTAGTAAATAAAATTCAGTAGTCTTAAAACATGACAACATCCGTCAGGTTCAGGTGTTGTGCGCTGTAACTGACATAGATTCTGTTCTTTTTTTTTTTCAAAGTAGTCTATTTTTCTTTTGACGTCGCTAACTGTGCTTTTTTCTGACCTCTCTTACTACGTGGCTCCAGTGGTAATACACCAAAGAGTAATAATAATGAGATGAACAGATATTCGCTGATCGGAAACTCGTGACGTCAGTGCCCGAGCGGCTCTCCTCCCTGTGACGTCACAGCGGACGAAGCGCGCTCTAAATTAAAGTAAAAGCAGAGCTTTCTATCCAGTATGGCTGATATGTAACCATATATTACCATTAGAAATGCAACGTAGGTACCATTATACTGACATAAATCAGTAATCGAAATTATATCTAGAATTTATAGAAGCATTTTCATGAAATAACATGAAATGCAAAGTCCCAAGGACAAAATGAACACAACGACGAATATGAGAAGCAAAATTACTGAAAATATATTTTTAGCGGTTGATAATTTACTCTGCGGAAAACTTTGTAACGTCATTGTCAGCGCAACTTTGTGTATGCCTCAAAAAGTTATTAAAATGTTGACCGTCAGAACAGTTTCCTCTGCAAATGTCACTAAGTAATTTTCTGATATGTTTTCAGCTTTGGTGTGAACTAAAAGTTAAAAACATTTCGCATTTCTACTACTTCTAAGGTACAGTAACATTCTGACTGGTGGATGAGCGAGCGCGTTGAGATGAATAACGTGTGAACTCGCCTTTTAAGAACATGTTAGCTACCATTCTCTTAAGTCAAGTTATTCAGCCAGTGGTTTACTTCAGCAGTAGGACAGGCTTATCTGCATTATAGGATGAAAAATACCTATTAAAGATGGGCTTCAATACAATACCTAGAACACAGACTTATATTGAGCTGTAACTAAAACGTCTAGGTTGAGCAGAATAGACGGTAATATAAAGGATAAGAGCATATACATCAAGCGAACTTCCCAACGCTGGGTCCGCTATGACGCGGTCCCCCATCGTTCTTTTTCTTCGTATGCTTATCTCTTTCTCCCGCAATTATTACTGCCTGGTAATTGGCACAACCAAGGCACGCTATCTAGAGTATTCTTTCTGACGTATCTTCCACATCTGCTGGTACTCCCTCCAATTCTACGACTCTGAGGTGTGGTCCCTTAGAAATCTCTACCTTTTCATGGCATGGCTGGGTTTGCTGCTATCAGTAAACGAACTGAGAGGCCCACTCCCCTCGGGGAGTCAACGCCCGGATTTCGGCTCACAATAAGCTACTGTTAGGATGGCAATGCTACCCAGTTAAAAATCTACGGTGGAACAAGCGCGGCATATGGTACGCAGTTCTACGCGCACGGTCGCCTTTTTGAGCGGGGCATCCGCGAGACTCGGGAGCTGGGCGCGGTGCTACGCGCACGGTCGCCATTTTGAGCGGGGCTTCCGCGAGGCTCGGGCGCTGCACGGTCGCTATGCGCGTTTTGGGGATGGCAGCGTCGACCTCGTTCCGAACATAAATCACCCGAGCAGGGCGCGCTTCGCCGCGCTGGTTCCAGCCGCGTTCCATGGATATTCCGCCCATACTCCGGCCGTGGCCATCCGAGCAGTTGGCGAAGAATAATCA
>LQNS02001578.1:4058923-4070599 GCA_001587735.2 Parhyale hawaiensis | reverse complement strand
TACCTGTTCTGCGATTGCCCTGATGCTGAGATTTTGTTTGTGTAAATTAACAATTTTCATGCGTAAAGATTTATCAACTTTTTCCCGGGTAGCCATGCTTGCAGTACTTGCATTGTTTACATAATAATTATGACGTAGGCAGTCTTCTTCTTCTTCGGAAACTCAAGAAAATGGGGCTACTGAAGATTTAAATTACAATATTTGAAAAGTGTCCCTTGATTCTGCTCACACTAAATTCATAATTATAAGTTAAATATACGTATCTTTTTCTTATCCTTTGGATCGTAATAAATTCTTAGCATATTATTAGGTATCCCAATACCTCTTTTGTGTTAAAATTTCAGCGTTGAACCTTTTACAGTTCTTGAGATATGAATTTTTTTTATTTTTATCCCATAATTATGCTCGACACTGTATAAGTCAAACTGTAGAAATTTTAGTTTCAAACAGTGTTGGATAAAGTTGGAAAAAACGAAACCATAGTTTCGAAGCCAACTTGAATTTTTCGTTAACGTTGCTTAGCTTGGCGGAGGCATTCCTACTCATTAGCACTACGGAACTGGAATTCAGATCGCATAAATTACCAGTTTTTACTTATTATTGCTGCGAGCTGCTCAATAACTCTGATATCTATGCGAGATAGACTTTACTAACGGTGTATGTATAGTAGTTCCTATGGTAACTTAGCAGGCAGCAAGATCATAATATTTCAAAGACAACATTATCCCTGGTCTGCATAGTAAAACCAAAAGTATGTATCAGTAATTTCAAGTGAAGTTATCTCGTAGTTTTGATCATTTTTCCCATCCCTGTATTTTCAAATACCTGGTCACATAACGCGCTGAATTCAGTCAAGTGCGCAGTTTTTCTTTCGCAGAAACACTTGCGTCTTCGGTGCTGCCCATAAATTTCCAATGCAGCGATTGGTTAGGCCCAGACGAAGCGTTGCGTTGATATTGCAGCTGTGATGGAACCAGTCGCTGGTGGCTGTGGCCGGCAATATCTGGCGATGCATAGCTCCATTTACAGGTCCATCGATTAGGGAAGGAACCAGGCCCGTTGGGAGCGGGAACAGTCAGACCTCCATTGACTGGCCACTGTTTCTAGCAGTGCCTTTTTTGTACGATGGTACTAGGTAATTCCCGGCCGCACTATCGTCTGTCGCTACGATTTTGCATGCGCAGATCGTGTGCGCGTGAGCGGCGTTCACGTTGGTGCGCCGCGCTGCCCCCTGTATCGCTGATTAAGTTGGGTTAGGTTAGGTTTGGTAATGTTAAGTAACGTTAGGTAACATTAGGTAACGTTAGGTAACGTTAGATAACGTTAGGTAAGGTTAGGTAAGGTTAGGTAAGGTTAGAGAGGTTAGATTGGGTTAGGTTGGGTTAGGTTAGGTTGGGTAAGGTAAGGTTAGGTTAGGTTAGAAGGTTAGGTAAGGAGGTTAGATTAGATAAGGGTAAGTTAGGTTTGGCTAGGTTAGGTTTGCCTAGGTAGTGTTTATTTTAGTGGTGGCGCGCTCACGAAAGCATACGTGAACGCAAAATCGTCGTGAGAGACGATAATGCTTCCCGGCCAGGTATTGATATGGAAAGGACAAAAGGTGAGAGATGAAAAAGCGTCTAGCATCCACACCAAAGCGAGTTCACACAACTGAACTGTCATTTACTCCGTGTCACAATGTCTCAGTGTGCTCTTGTAAACACAGCTGAGTGCCCATACTAAAAGATTTACAAAATTGGATCACTCTGAGAGCGCATACCTCCGCCAAGCAAGGCAACGGTAGTAAAAAGTTCAAATTGGCTCTGTAATCATAATTTCCATTGCATAAACTTCAAAATCGAATCGTTTGTGCCTTTTAATAGTAATAACAGCTTGTGCAATATTCTTGAAAATCAGCCCATAACTTTTATCATTATTATTAAAACTTAACGCTTGAGCTCCCACTGACAGGTAATACAACCCAAATGAAGCACCTTGCAACACCGGGAAGCCCAAAACGCTACTAAAGGAAATTCAGCAAAGAACCATTAACAGCTCACTTTAACGCCTGAGGGCCAGTACGAACAAAAGCCGATGCCGGCAACAAATTCCATTCCTTAGCTGACCAGGACACGAAGCACCGACAGAACTGATTAGTTCGACATCTGACAACCTCCAAAGTGCAAGAGTGCGCTCCGCACGCAGCACGAGTCTGTCTCCCAAAAACCTTGAGGGCAGGGAGAGAAGAATACAACCAGTGCCTCTCATTGTTGTACACTTTATAAAAAAAATCATAGCTTTGCGACTCTTCTCCTGGGGGACAGGTTCACTAGATCATTATCAGCGCACAGCCTGCTGGCTGAACTAACAAATCGGTCTAACAGACGCAAGTGAGTGTCAGCAACTAAAGCCCAGACCGATGAGCAATACTCCAACACAGGCAGGACAAACCCATAGAAACATCCACGGGCAACCTGACTATCACCAACCACGGAATTCACCCTTCGCAGGAGTCCAATCTTAGTGGAAGCGCGTGACACCAACTTCCTAATATGTGGCTCAAAAGTAAGCTTCTCATCAAAGACAACACAAAGAATCTCCAGGCAGCTAGACTCCTGAAGCAAAGTGTCATCAATCTCCAGTTGGGGATGCCGTGGTACAAGTGTCTGAGACCGACTGATAATCACCGACTTTGTCTTACTAGCATTCAGCTGTCACTAGTATAGAGAACGATTAACAGCGGGCTAAGCACACTACCCTGAGGGACGCCAGACACCACCCCAACTGAGGCGCTCAAAACGCCTTCAACAAACACACTCTGCGTCCGCTCAGAAACAAAATCGCGAATGATTGACAGAACCCTACCGCCCACGCCAAAGGACTCCAGCTTGTATAATAGGCCCCTGTGGTTAACCCTGTCAAACGCCGCGCTAAAGTCCAACTGGACAAGGCGTGCCTCCGACCCACCATCCAGTGCAGACTGTAAATGTTATACTGCCAACAAACGTTATGACAAACATGAGTCAAACATACAATCGAACAAACCGATCTGCATCAAAATTTAATAATTTATATCATTCAACATTACTAACAACCACTATAAATTTCATATAGATTTATTCATTATTTTTTAGTTATTGTGGCTACAAGCAAAAAATCAAAAACAGTGACAAACGAACGAACAAACAAGCGGACCATTACAAAAATCTGTTCATCTACTCTTTGTTCTCTACCTAACAACTCATGTTAGTTTCATAAAAATCCATCCATAACTTTTTCAGTTAAGGCATTGTGAAAAATGAGGCAGATAAACGAAGAAACAAACGGATAGACATGTCTTCATCAAAAGTTAATCATCTGTTCCTCCTAACATGCCTAACAATCCCTGTAAATTTCGTTCAAATCGGTTTATAACTTTTTTATTTATCTTGGTGACAGACGAAGAGACAGACAGACAAATACAACGGAAACCTAATCTCCTTGGCAGAGGTAAAAATGTACTTCGATAGCTCGGTTTTCTTAAGCAAGTGTCATCAGCACAGTTTCCGATGACACTTCATACTTGGAGTGAATTAGAACTGAAACGCTGTGTACTTTGCTCCTGTTTAATTAAACAGGCGCAGCAACTCATTACGAAGTTGACAAGTACGAAATTAGGACAAAGCTATGTCGTGTGTACCTACCTTGCTTACTGTAAGTGGAAGTGCTTGCTGTACCGATATTTCCTAACGATGGATCCTACTTAGTTAAAATCATTACGGGTATTTTCCATTTGCACGCAGTGCTTCATTAATGTCAAAAGCATTAAGCCTGATCTTGAGATGCTGCTTTTTTGATCGGGTTTATTCGATAATCGGAGCCCTCTTCTTTAGGATCATGAAAGATAACGCCGTACCGAAGTGTGGAGTATCAAACAAACGTCATTAGCTAGTACCGAAGGATTGGACTATACAGTATAATAATTATCTAAAGGGCACGTTCTATTTGGTGCCGAAATTATGCCTTCTATGTTTGACTTGTTCGATATTCCAGCAGGTCCGCTGACTTTGACTATTCTTGAGTTCCAGGTATTGGTCCTCAATCGCTTGCCCTTGAAACTCCCAGAAACTCAATATTGTTCCGTTACCTTGAGTTTTCAGCCGAGTCAACGTACTGTAAGTGCGCTGCTTCAAACACTTACAACACAAATTAAGGAAGAAAAGTCAAAGCTTCAATCTAAAGCTTTGAACAAATCTTGCCTCGAAGACTTAATTTCAGTGCCGAATCGTCCACATAGCTATTAATTTGTTTTGCTGGCGAACAATAAAACAATATTTTTGACATACAAAATTCTTCAGCACTTTCCCAATTTGGCAGAATTTACTAGATAAGATTAGATTAGATAGGCGGCCGTAGACGAACCAATAGGCCCATTTCCAAAAAAAAAACACCAGAACTTACGCCCCGGCCCTCTATGAGATATTGCCATTATGTTAGTAGGATATAGATGAATGAAGAACTAGAAGAAAAAAATAGGAAAAAAAAAAGAATACTGTAGGGGGAGAAGAATCTCAGCCAAAGAGATAATCATGAATGCACTCAAGCATGATCGATAGCCGCTGATACGCGGAGCTTAAAGATGTAGACCGAGCGAAAGTGAGAAGAAGAAGAAGGATTAAAATGGCCTGGGAAGCTTTGGCCATTAAGAGCTTGCGACTCGTGGAGGAGGAGTTCTTAGCTGTAGAGGATATCTCTCCCAGTGTATGTCAAGACAATTTTCAAACGAGTTGATTGACTCCGTATCAACAACATCGGAAGGGAATCTATTCCAAATGCTGACTATGAAATAGGGAAAGAACTGCTGACTTAAGGTCGTTCTTCGAGCTTTATGCTTGAGTTTTTGACCATCGTTTCGCAAGCGATCATTAAGGTCTCTTTCAAAGAATTCCGTTGTAGGTACGTCGCTGAAGCCATACAAGTACTTAAATGTTTCTATTAGTTGCCCCCAGAGTCTTCTTTGCTCGAGAAAAATCAGACCCAGTTTTTTTGGGCGACTAGTTTCATTTGAAAATTTATTTTCGACCCCCTGCAGGTGTCCCAGTGAATTTTAACCAACATAAACAGACAGCAGTCCTTCCACCAGACGTACGATACAAAGAGTTAGGCATCTTATCCGAGGGGCAAGTTATTGAGAAATTGATTATGAGATGACACAGCAAAGAACGTTAACCCTTCAAACACCTTGGTGCAGATTTCACCGGGCCAGAAGAGTTATAAATTATTACGACGACCACTTTACCATTATTTTGTTCTACTGGCGCGAAAATAAAACATTGTTCGCAACTTTCAAAATTCTTCAGCACTTGGCCAAGTTGGTTGAATTTATTAGCTTAAATTAATTAATTAAATTTTGTGAAAATTAATTTTTCATTGTTCTGCAGCACATTGCAATAATTGATATTGACCATTGGTATAAATGATAAGCTTTCATTGTCTCTGTAAATAATCTTACTCCCATTGGGTTCAGTTTGAAAGGAAAAGTATAACTGCGAAGTGGTTAGCTATTTGATGGAAAAGACTCCGGTGGGTAGGCTCTCAAATTACCATATTTCGCCGAGAAAGCGGAATTTTAGTATTCGTAGTAACGTTGAAGCGTGGGAACGCAATTATTGAAATTCTACCAATTAACTGCTACACACGGAGGACAGATGTGTACTGAGGACGAGTATTATGCAGATAAAAGTAATTTCATGGTAAACAATTTAAATTTGGAATCTTGCACTGAAAAACTGCGTATATTGGGTTGGAAACTAGGTCCTGGACGTTTTTCTTAATGAAATACTTTGATGGTTTAATAAAACTAATAATTAACTAATCAAGACTTTGTTGGTAAAAACTACCCGGTTTCGACAACAAATACTCATCCAAAAAGGCCTTCAATAATTGTACATCAATATCTAACAACGCCCTGCGTATAGCATTTATTCATGTACAGGCACCATTTTTCGTTGCTTGTGTCAATGAGTTGAGCGGCGACGCCAAAGAAAATCGGTGGAGTTTGTGGCTCTTGATCTTTGTTGCTGTCGCTTTAAGCATGCGGAACCCATGATCCATACTTCTGAAACTTTGGAGCGAAGAGGCTTCTTTACAACAGTGTGGAAGAATTCCATTTTCTTTCCCACTTCCCTTGTCGTCTGACGCGGATTTTTGTGCTATACAGTAGATGATTAAGTCACTCCTCAGTCCTCATCGTTCTCAACTGAACGACCAAGACGAGGTGAATGTTTAGAGTGAAAATGTACATTATGAATTAGCATACAAACAACAAACAGTCTTTTCAGTTATGACAAGCTCTACATGCAAAGTGCAAACATCGTGAGCAGCTTCGGTGGCTAAAGAACATTTGTTGATAGCAAAGAGGAGATGACGGAAAAGCTCCTTTTTCTCCATTTGACACCCCATTATCGCGGGCTGATAATAACAGCGTTTCACCAAGAATACTTGAAAACAAGATAAATAGACTGCAAGTGTTTTCAACAAATAATTTTTCAAAACCTGGATTTCATAACTTAGAGATACTATAGATTCCAAAATGTTAAAGAATGGCAAGAACTCAGTTTCCAACCCAATATTTTAAACAGAACTTGAACGGTTTCGAAGCAGTTGCATATTTCTGACAACCGCTTCATCAGCCATTAGCAGCCGTTAGTGTGTTCACGCAACTTCGTGACAATATTTCTCCAGATTTAGAACTGAAATAGCGAAAAAAAACACACACAAAGCACTTAATTGGTGCGACTACTGCGTCGGTGCAACAGCGTTATCAGAACTGCACTGCGGTTCATATTCTAAGAGGCATTCCAGGTCGTGACGTATCAAAACGGAACAAAACCTAACGAAGATTTGGCAGTCACCAGTCATGTGACTAAAACAGAATTCTGGGGAAGTTATATTATAGCTTTCTCTTGGATAAGTTGCAAAAAATAAGGTAAAACTAGAGAAGTAATCCAAGGCGCAGGCCTAGTCTAACCAAACGTGCTAACGAAGAATTCAAATTGGTTCTGAACCCAGGATTCATATATGATCGATGCCAAAACTTAATCATACATTTCTCGCAACATTCCTAACAGTTCTTGAAAACATTGTACAAAACTCAATCATACATATCTTGTAACGTTCCTAACAGTTCCTGAAAACTTTGCACGGATCCGTTCATAACTTTTCTGATTTATAGTCTGGCAAACAGATGGCAGACTGAAGAAAAAAAAAACAAAAAAATGGTCGTTCGTTTCTCGTAACAGTTATAATGTTTCCTGTCAAGCTTAAGAAAATCTATCCTTATTGTTACTAAAAAAAGACACTAAAATTTGGCCATTTAACTTGTATAAAATTCTCAACAGTTCCTGCACTTTTCATGGATATCCTTTCATATAACTTTTAGAATTAGGTTGCTACAGACAGAATGAAAAAACAGACAAACAAACGCCAACAAGATATTACCCCACCCATCGCAGAGGTATTAGTAGCTGCGATGAAAGTTATGTAGTGGCTATTGTCATAGATAACAATTTGCTATGATGCCCCTCATTTTAGGGTTTAACACATTATTGTTGACACGAAGCTTCAGTTTCCGGAGAAGTAGCGCCATATACACCGTATTTTTTTTTTTTTTGGCTTGGACAGGGATAACTTTAAACTTCTCTTGACCGGTCGGTCTCCCCCAGGACACTACCAGTGGTTGGACGGATCCCCCGTCACATACCTGCGGTGGAAAAGGGGTCAGCCCGACTCCCACCACGGCCGCGAGAAGTGCGTCTCTGCGTACAAAAATTCGATGGAAATCTCCGACTCCTACTGCAGTGCTAACTTTGCTTACATGTGTAAAGTTCCTGCGGGTAAGATAAAAATGTAGCATTGTAGTGCTTATCTTTATTGACATGAGCAAGGTTAATTTAACTTAGAGTTGACATTAAAGGTATGTTTTGCTATAATGTGCAGAGTTCATGCAAGTACAACACCTCCGTAATATTGTGATTATCCCTTTGCTGACCTGTGTAACAGAGATATGTCAGGGACGGTTAACGTCATAAATATTTGGGAGAGCTAGAGGGGGATGACATAACGAGTCTTTTAGATCTATTTGACTTTAAAATGACTTGTGTTTAGGTGCGCGGCATAGAGTGCGTTGCAAGATGTTCATTAATCAACAAAAAGTACCATACCTTATCATCTCCCACCTTGTAATTCTCTCTTCGCACCACAGATCGAATGCATCAGTTGCATGGTATTTTTCAACGACAGTTGGAATGATTTCGATTATTCTTAAACCAAAACATTTGTCACGTTTGCGCCTAGGCTCACTTCATTTATTTATCACTGAACTCTTTAAAACTCACAAAATGTCTCTCCCGAGGACTGTAAAAGTTTTGGCAACAGGGTAGCAAAACAAAATGAACAGATGTATGAATGTATTGAGTCTCATGCTCCTTCAGTATGCTTTATCTCCAGGTTTGCGCTCTTCTGGAGCCCTGTCAACCAATTGCTGAAGCACTCGGAGTGCTCACAAGTAGGTATGCGGTTCAGCTATGAATTTATCCTAACATATTGTCCCAGCAAGTTTTATTTTTCCTGTTAATTAGGGTTGGTCAATGAGGGATGGTCAGTGAGTTGCAGGTTGTTTTCAGTCACAAATTGAGGAGTTTGACCGAAAGCTTGTTGGGATTAATTATCACAGTGAATTGTCAGAAAGATACATGTAGAGCTGAAAAGTATTCCCGCTAACAAGTACTCTGAGAGCTCTGTCGAGACGATAGCGCGGCTCCAGAAGTGAGTAAACCTGGGGGAAGGGGGGGGGGGTGCTACTGCAGAGAGTGAGGCTCAAAATATTAATACCTTTATTAATTTCAACTTTACTAGTCTGTTATCCAAACTTTAAACGTCTTACATATTATTGTTGATTCTCGAAACTAATGAAATATGTATAATAATTGGGTTTGAATACAGGCAGGCAGAACTCCAGACCAAATGACAACAAAAATTTTAAGCGTGGCTGGAGGGTGACATTAGAATAATTGAAAATTACTTAACCTCTTGCAACCCGGATAACGCAATTTTCAATTATTCTAATGTCACCCTTCAGCCACGCTTAAAATTTTTGTTATCATTTGGTCTGGAGTTGTGCCTGCCTGTATTCAAACCTAATTATTGTTGATTTCTCGATTTATTTATTTTATCTTTAAGACTAATGCACAAATTTTAGGCAGAAAACACTCATTACCATTCACATGTGGAGAGTAGAACTTGCATACTTTTTCCCAATGGATCCTCAGGTCAGAAAAAAAAAAGATTAACGGTCTTTAGTTTATGTATCATATTTACTGCTTTGTAGAGAGCCAGAGCCAGGTAGATTTTGATGGTTATTACACCGAAGACAGTTTTCACTTAACCCTGCCTGCACCGATAATTTTTCTTCTCTCAGGGTTCTCACACTCTTGTCAAGTTTAAAAGTGAATTAAACAGCTTATCATACTGGGCGTGCTGCAACTATTAGATAAATAACAGCAAACAAGTCTGCCCCATAGCGCTCACCTCATCCCCCGCCTGCCAACGTCAAATTCGTTCCCTCAAGATTACATCACTACCGTGCAGGGGCTAAGGCGCTCCTTGTGAATAACCTTCATCATTTACAATCGTATTTTTGAATTTTGCGAAAACTCCTAAACTGTAAACGTAAAGTCAACTGGACAGCACCCCCTACTGAGAAATCCACGCGCACTGGTTTGTGCTGCAGATGTCAGCCAAGTGGCTCTAAAAAAAGCACAGCAGCAGTCCACCACGCATTGTCGAGAGATATGGTGCCATTTACGGGAGGCTCTTATGCAACTACTCGTGGCCTCCTACCCTCTCTATTTCTGGAGAGGCTGTAGAAATATCAAATGCTGAGTCAGCAATCAAGCGCCTCAAGAGCTCGTTTGTCTGAGTTGGCATTCGCACCTGCAACGTTTAGGTTCAGGCTCAGCACTCTAGGCTGCTGCTGCCACCGATTTTGATCCTCTGTGGGTAAAGAGATTCGTCGCTTTACTTCCATTTGCACGCATTCTTCATTTTATCCTAAGCGGATTCTTCATTTTGTACTAAAAGATCTAATGCGTGACAAGGTTAAAACTAGAAGGTGAACTGCTTTTTTTTCCAGTTTATTTACCCTTTTTATATTTTTTCTTAGAAACATATTTTGACGATTGCAGCTCGAAAAATTCCGATTTATCGCCTCTACTGGCGTGCATCATTAAGTAGACATTAAGTTTCGTTAGTCAGTTTGAAAATTGTGTAAAAACACTTGTCCTGTCACTTATTTCTTTTAAATATTTGTCAAATATGAAGCAAAGAATAATGTTCAATTCCCTCGAATTTCTTACTCTCCAGGGCTAAAAAAAACTTAATCCTGAATTTTACTGCAATGTTTAGTAATTTCTCATTGAAGAATACTAGACTAGAGCACCCTGAGATCCTATACCTCTGTCAAGCAATGAAAGTTCAAATATGGCCTAGTGCAATATCGTTTAGTTTACTTAAATAAGCTGTTTTTAAAATAAGTGACTAGAACTCTCAAATGCTTCAAGAGAAAGGCGGGGCTTTTTTCCTCCTGGCTTTTCAGATACCGTTTTTTTCCTCTCGGGGCTTTTTTCCGGAGACCACATCGACGCACGTACACTTAATATATACTGAATGTGTACGTCTCAAATTTGCGCATTGTAGTCACATCAGATGCTAGAAAAAAGTTTTTGTGAATAAGCTTGTAATTATTTAACTCCAGGAAGAGAGCATTCCCTTGATATAAGCGTCAACGTAAAAAAAATAGTTATAGTTTACCCTTCCCATCATTCTGTTCGTATTGATCAACGTTTCAAGTAGAGTTATTCCTAGGAAGAAGGCTCCTCTCTTGATGACAGAAATGACTAAGACAGTAGTCGATTATATTAGAAAAAAGTAGAAGCAGTAGTTCCCAAAAATATTTACATATGCATAAACAGCTGCTTTGTAGTTAAATAGACGGCTGTTCTGTATGTAAGTAGACGACTGCATTGTATTCAGCAGTCCGCTGCTTGACATTTACGTAAACGAGCTGCAAGCCATTACATGTGGGCGGTCCGCAGGTATGTTGCGGGTGACCCCGGAGCCTCTGACACACGCACCCGTCCCCCCATGTCCCGGACCTCGGGGTGCCACCGGGTGGGTGCAGCACGGCACCCACTGCTACAAAGTTTACTCGAAGCGTGACGGCCACTTAAGGTCCTGGGAGCAGGCGAGGGGGTTCTGCAGACAGCAGGAGGCTGATCTCACCTCAGTTACGGATGATGAAGAGAACGCTTTTCTCCTGTCCCAAGTGAGATAAGTTTTCGTTTCCCTAAGCCTCTATTAGCAATAAGATTGTTAACAGTTTCTCGCAGTCCTGCTGCAAGAGCCTCAGGCTGGGAAGCTCGATAGCCGAGATGTCAACCGATGTTGAGGAGCTTGTGCACTGGTTCTGCTGTTGCTTGGGCCCGCAGTACAGTGCCGGAAAGTCACGGCATAGGCCTCCTGCAAGCGCACCGGGCTGCGATTTTTTTCCTGAACCTTTCAGCAAGTACAGTCTCAAGGCAGCCAATGGCGTGGCAGGTCACAGGCCACAGTGGGAGGGGCGAAGGGTGATGCTCAGTGATGGTGTTGCACTCTGATGCATAC